>CAUYPK010106698.1:0-48405 GCA_963574355.1 Loris lydekkerianus
ACTAGTTCTTCCATCTTCCTGGCCCATCCTTCATGGTCTTCTAACTATCAATCACCTCCATTTGACTCTCCTATTGGTATCCCAAATAACATCTGAATTAAAATTTCCCTGAATAGGCTTGGCACCTCTAGCACAGTGGTTACAGCGCCAGCCACATACACCGAAACTTGATGGGTTCAAACCCGGCCCAGGCCAGCTAACCAACAATGACAACTGCAACGAAAAAATAGCTGGATGTTGTGGCTGTAGCCTGTAGTCTCAGCTACTTGAGAGGCTGAGGCAAGAAAATCACTTAAGCTCAAGAGTTTGAGGTTGCAGGAGCTATGACACCATGGCACTCTACCCAGGGTGACATACTGACACTCTTTCAAAAAAAAAAAAAGCATGGGCTTAATAAACCTTTAGCTCTTATAACTATTCTCTGCCAGAATGACAGGCCTCAGATAAATTATATTTCAGTGTAAGTTCTCAAACATTTAACTGACTTATACCCACAGTCTTCTTTAGTAGTCACTAAACTATTCATTACACTTAAGTCATAAGTTTCATTTCTTTTTTTTTTTTTTTTTTAAGAGACAGAGTCTCACTTTATGGCCCTTTGGTAGAGTGCTGTGGCATCACACAGCTCACAGCAACCTCCAGCTCCTGGGCTTAAGCGATTCTCTTGCCTCAGCCTCCCAAGTAGCTGGGACTACAGGCGCCCACCACAACGCCCGGCTATTTTTTGTTGTTGTTGTTGTTGCAGTTTGGCCGGAGCTGGGTTTGAACCCACCACCCTCAGCATATGGGGCCGGCGCCCTACTCACTGAGCCACAGGCGCCGCCCATAAGTTTCATTTCTTGAAATCAGACAGGATATTATGCCTTAGTGAGATTTATTTTCAAAAATGAGGTGGGCATTTTTTTAACATTTGCTTACAAAATGATCAAAATCTCAGCAGCACTTTATGTTCTAGAATGTTTAGGGCCTTGCTTGTTCTTTTGATCATGTTAAACCACAACCCTCTCCTTGTTTACCCCCACCCCCTTTAGGAAAATCTACATTCTGCTACCCAAAGATAATTCCTACAAAACAGAAATGGGGCATTCTTCTATTCAGGCACATTTAGTGGCTAGCCTCCTAAGTCTTTCTCAGACTATATAAAGAAACATGGTTAACCCCACCCACTAATCCAATGGTCTGAGTGATTGTGACACAAGCCAACAGGGCTAAGAACCAAAGCTAAAGGAATGCTTCCTTGGGCAGGGCCTTGGAAGCCAATGAGCTGTCTACCTGCATGGTGATAGCTCGTTTTAGAACTGCTTTGGGATTTCCTGCCTCCTCTGGTCTCCCAACCGCTGAAAGGAGCCCCTTATGCACTGTCACAATCTACCATTATCCTAGCCGGTGACCTTAAGACCAGACCTGCATCCAGACTACTTCCTAACCTCCCAGTTTGCTTGGCTATGGAGTATGGGCTCCACAGGGCACTTAAAAGTTACCGAGTACATGAGTGCCTAGTGCCTCCCACACTGTCCTGAGGCCTTGCCAACCAATACCCAGCTGCAGCAGGATAAGAAGATTAGTCTGGATGAAGGAAGCACTCTCTCCTTCCTCAGGTGCAACTTCACTCCAGAGCTGTGAAACTCAGTGGGCACCGAAGCATCCAACATGAACCGGGAGATTATTCTGGTAGATTTTCAGGTATGCACTGGCATTGAAAACATTGATGAAGCTTGAACAAAACAACTAGGATTTAGTGGCAGCTATCAATGGTGTAATACCCCAAGAAAATGGCATTCTATAAAGTGAATGTGGAAGAGAGACCATTCCAGGACATGCATTTAAACCTGCAAATCACTCAGCTCCAGCTCCTACTCCCTCTTCTGCTTTAGTCCTTCTACCTGTAATTCCATCAAGGCAGATTTTAGAAAGGCAACCTCACATGCTGGACTCAAGTTGAGTATAGACAGAAATGCTGATGTGGTACTTAAAAGATAGCTATATACCTGTGTCTAAAATGCAGTTGAAAGGCTGGAAGACTGGAGTTGTGGAAAACAACTGCGCTTACCAAAAAACTAGTCTTAATGTCCTTACAACAGACTTGCCACCTTCATCATCCAGTCATGCTGGTACTCTGCAAGAGTCATAAAACCAAAACTTCACACGGATCATCACCCCTCACGAAGTTCAGTGGGAGCACAACCTGAACTTTTCAGGAAGCAGTACTATTCAAGAGGTAAAGAGAAATGTGTTTGACCTTGTAAGTGTTCCCATTTGCCGTCAGGTATGGGAAGGTTGGACAGCTTCTGCCACAGATGACTCAGGAAAACACCTGAATATTTGGTTCCCAGTGCCAGAACAGAGAATTGGTTATAAAGGTCATTAAAAGTAAGACTATCGGGCAGTGCCTGTGGCTCAGTGGGTGGCACTGGCCCCATATACTGAGCATGACAGGTTCAAACCCAGCCTCAGCCAAACTGCAACAAAACATAGCCGGGCATAATGTTGCGGGTGCCTGTAGTCCCAGCTACTCGGGAGGCTGAGGCAAGAGAATTGCCTAAGGCCAGGAGTTACAGGTTGCTATGAGCTATGACACCGTGGCCCTCTACTGAGGGTGACAGAGTGAGACTCTGTCTCAAAAAAAAAAAAAAAAAAGAAAGAAAAAAGTAAGAAGTTATTTTGTTGAATCAGGCCTCTCTTATCTTTGCCCTTGACTTACAGTGGAAAGGAGGTCTTCCCCTGCACACACTTGGGAGCAGTCTAAAGAATTACACCTGTTTGCCAGCTTTTCATTGAACAGAAAGCCTATCTTCCACCCACCTGCCCACTTCCTATTCTTTTTAATCTGCCACAGCAATGAATAGATAAAGTTGATGGAGCATGAAGAAAGTCTCATTAAATTCTTGGGGGGGTGGGGAGGAGGAAGAATTGCTTCTACTGAACTAAGCCTGATTCAGGCTATCTGCCTATCTTGAGAAATCTTATAGGTTTACTAGCTCCCACAAAGTTATCTTTAGGGAGAAAGTTCTCTCCGTGTCTTAGAGTCAAAGATGGTTGTGCTTTATCTCAGCTTATGAACATTAATCATATAATTGATAGTTTCACTTCTTTGCATTGACCACTACAAGAAAAGGTCCTTTTAGCATATATTTAATAAACTGGCTTTACCTGTCTCTTTTTTTTCCTTCCTATATTTTCTCTTCATCTTAATTTCCTTATTTTGTAATATAAGTATTTTTGTAAGTCATCTGAAAGCTTTTTTTGGTAACAAGGCAAGAGAAATATAAAACTGATCATAGCACAAGTAACTGTTGAATCACTTCTCAGGCTCCCTAATGCGATAACAGGTTCATGAAAGTCAAGGATCAAGTCACTTCATTTGTTTCCAGCATTACAGACAAATAATACACTTCGCAGGAGTTCAATTTATAATTTTTGACATTCTCTTTCCACTATTGAACAACATTGCATACCTTAGTTTATTTATTTAGTGAATAGGATAGAGCTGAGGGTCAGAAATGCTAATAACACCAAGTACAGTTTGTTCTTAATTGTTTTTCATTGCAAACATACGATCAGAACTAGTGTTAGAATCTTATCTACCTCAATGAGAACATAACCAACTTATGAATACAACATTGGTATACAAGGCATTTGCAAACAAGGCATACTCAGAGCATAGATAAAACAAAACCATTTACCTTTCATGTGTTAACTGATAAAATTTTCAACATACCAAATTGAATCTTACTGAAAAAGATTTATAGACCCTTTTGTCTAAATTACTCATACCTGTTGTATTATTATTATCCCAATGGCGCCGTTGCTCTGCAAGTTTTTGCATGCGTGTTTTAACTGAGGAGGCTGCAGTTGCTTCTAATCTTGAGTTCAGCTCTCCCCTCGTGCCCAGCCGTGGTGCTGGGACTGCAGCAGAATCACTAACAGCATCTGCTGCCTGTGGCTGCGCCTGAGGAGATACAGGACTTGGAGAACAAGATTTTGCAGAAGTTGACTCAACCGGTTGTTTATTTTCCAAGTTAGAAACTTCTACTTCATCGTTGTCAGAACAGCGTTTTTTGGATGGTGATGGTTTTGTACAAGATTTCTCTAAATTAAAAAGGGTTAAAAAAAATTCAAAATTATGTAATTTCTCACAATATGAAAAACTTAGAGATAGGTACCTAACGAGTTAGTAAAACATCATCTTTCTCTATTCCTTTAAATGATTTTAGTTACAATAAGAAACAGCAAAACTGGCTCGGTGCCTGTGGCTCAAGTGGCTAAGGCACCAGCCACATACACCTGAGCTGGCAGGTTTGAATCCAGCCCAGGCCTGCCAAACAACAATGACGGCTGCAACCAAAAAATAGCCGGGTGTTGTGGCAGGCACCTGTGGTCCCAGCTACTTGGGAGGCAGAGGCAGAAGAATCGCTTGAGCCGAGGAGTTTGAGGTTGCTGTGAGCTGTGATGTTACAGTACTCTACCTAGAGTGACAGCTTGAGGCTCTGTCTCAAAAAAAAAGAAAAGAAATAGCAAAACCATAAGCTGGGGGAGGTGCCTCACACCTGGAATCCCAGCACTCTGGGAGGCCAACGCAAGTAGATTGCCTAAGCTCATGAGTTTGAGACCAGCCTGAGCCAGAGACCTTGTCTCTAAAAAAATAGCCGGGCAGGGCGGCGCCTGTGGCTCAGTGAGTAGGGCGCCGGCCCCATATGCCGAGGGTGGCGGGTTCAAACCCAGCCCCAGCCAAACTGCAACAAAAAAATAGCCGGGCATTGTGGCGGGCGCCTGTAGTCCCAGCTACTCGGGAGGCTGAGGCAAGAGAATCGCTTAAGCCCAGGAGCTGGAAGTTGCTGTGAGCTGTGTGATGCCACGAAACTCTACCAAAGGGCCATAAAGTGAGACTCTGTCTCTATAAAAAAAAAAATAATAAAAAATAAATAAATAAATAAATAAATAAATAAAAATTAAAAAATAGCCGGGCGTTATGGTGGGGGCCTGTAGTCCCAGCTATTTGGGAGACTGAGGCAAGAGAATTGCTTGAGCCCAAGAGTTTGAGGTTGCTATGAGCTGTGACATCATAGCACTCTACCAAGGGTTACAAAGTGAGACTATGTCTGAAAAAAAAAAAGAAAGAAAAAAATAGCAAAATGTCACTCTCTTAGAGTAACTTAGAAATGTGATATCAAAGATTTCTTTTTAAGCAAACATAATGGTTATAAAATCTTAATGAAGGGAAAATTAATTAACAATCCTCAAGACATATGCAAAAACACTTCACATGGTCTTAAGACAATAGGAAATAAAAAATGCATACACACAGAATAAGTAAGCATTCTAACAGATTTAAAGATCTACAGCTCGGGTGGGCGCCTGTAGCTCAGCAGCTAGGACTCTAGCCAAATACACCGAGGCTGACGGGTTCGAACCCAGCCTGGGCCTGCCAAACAACAATGAATTACAACAACAAAAAAAATAGCCAGGCATTGTGGCAGGTGCTTGTAGTCCCAGCTACTTGGGAGGCTGAAGCAAGAGAATTGCTTAAGCCCAAGAGTTTGAGGTTGCTGTGACCTGTGATGCCAAGGCACTCTATCTAAGGTGACAGCTTGAGACTCTGTCTCAAAAAAAAAAAAAAGAAAAAGAAAAAGAACTACAGCCCAATTAACCTCATTTCTAGATAAGAACAAAATTAAGCCTGGAGAAATTAAGTTACCTGCCTAAAGTCACATAGCTGAGTTAAGGGTAGAAACCAGCTTTTTTGTTTTTGAAGCAATTTTTTATGAATAATAACCAAAAAGTAAGGCTATAAGGGCTTGGCTTGAGGTTTAGGAGAGAGGCAGGAACAGATTAAGTGAATTATCTGGTCAATATCAAACAAATTCACCCATACAAATGTTTGACAACATATCTTTAAACTTCTATAGCAAATAGCTATAAAATAATTGAAAATTTTCTAAAATAAAAAGGAGTTATCCAAACATAAAGCATATTATTTTTACCCAGGAACAAATCTCAATGTATTTCCTGGAAAATTAATATTTTAAAAAGAAGATAGCCAGGCACAGTGGCTAATGCCTGAAATCCTAGCACTCTGAAAGGAGGCAGGTAGATTACTTGAGCTCAGGAATTCCAGACCAGTCGGAGCAAGAGACACCTTGTCTCTACTAAAAATAGAAAAACTAGCCGGGAGTAATGGTGTAAGTGCCTATGGATTGCTCAAGCCCGAGAGTTTAAGGTTGCTATGAGCTATAATGCCTTAGTACTCTACCCAGGGTGACAGAGTGAGATTTTGTCTCAAAAAAAAAAAAAAAAAAAATTTCATATAAGGCAGATGAAGTCAGTTTCATTAACTATCTAATCAAATGCTTTTGTTCTGTAAGTGACCAAAGTAATATTACTGGTAAGTCATGATTGCCCTTATGTGTCATCAACTTAACCAAATATATATCATGAAACTTTCTAATCTTTTGTATTTCATTTATGGATCTATTTTCTATAATTCACCTAATCATCTTTTGGAAGTGTTCCAATTTTAACATGCAACACTACCTTAAAATACAGAGTTCTTCAAGTTTATAGTTCTTATGTAAAATAGTAAATACATTTGCATTTTGATGCTTAGATACTCTCATTTTAAGCATGTGCTGTTCTGGCACTGCTAGGGTAAAAAAACTACATTGCTGCCAGTATAAGTGATACCCTACTACTTTTTATTTTTTCTCTTGGGGTTTTAAGGATAACTTTGGATTAAAAAAAATAAAGTTCAATCAATTAATTTAAAATATTTTGTGTTTTTTGTTTTATAGAGACAGTGTCTTATTATGTTACTCAGACTGATTTCGAACTTCTGGCCTCAAGCAGTCCTCCCACCTCAGCTTCCCAAAGTGCTGGGATTACAGGGCTGCTTAGTTCATAATTTAAAAGAGGCCAGGTGCAGTGGGCCACGCCTGTAATCCTAGCACTCAGGGAGGCCAAGTCGGGTAGATTGCTTAAACTCAGGGGTTCAAGACTAGCCTGAACAAGAGCCAGATCCCATCTCTACTAAATAAAAAAAAATAGCTGGGCATTGCGGTAGATGCCTGTAGTCCCAGTATTTCAGGAGGCTGAGGCAAGAGGATCACTTAAGCCCAAGAGTTTGAAGTTGCGGTGAGCTCCTGAGCTCCGATGGCACTCTATACCCAAGGCAACAAAGTAAGACTCTGTCTAAAAAAAAAAAAAAAAAAAAAAAAGGTGGCTTACAGTGCTAGCCACATACATTGGTACATTGGAGCTGGCGGGTTCAAACACAGCCTGGGAACTGCCAAACAACGACAACTACAACAAAAAAATAGCCGGGCGTTGTAGCAGGCTCCTGTAGTCCCAGCTACTTGGGAGGCTGAGGCAAGAGAATCGCTTAAGCTTAAGAGTTTGAGTTTGCTGTGAGCTGTGACACCACAGCACTCTACCCAGGGCAACATAGTGAGACTCTGTCTCAATTTAAAAAAAAAAAATTGTTAAAAGGAACCAACCTTATAGGTCATAGGCCTGCTGTAAGAACCCTGAAATAGAACCATATTCTTCCCTCAGAGGCTATTACATTTGTCTCATAAAGACCTTGGTTCTTCTATATACATATTTAAATGTGTAAAACTTGTCTCCTTTAAAAAAATGAAAATTTTATTTTTACCTTCACCACCAGATAGGGGCTGCTGGTTACTTGCTTCTGAAAGTGGCTCTCTGGCTCGCTTAGCATGAGGCATAGACCTTGGAGCAGCTACAGGCCTCTCAGCCATTTTTCTCTGAAGATTCTCTCGCCTGGCACGGGTTCGCTCAAGCAGTTTCTACATATATAAATATGTCAATGTTAAAACAAGTTTAGTCAAAAGTTCACAAAACGGCACTCTCTCCTAAAATTGCCAGTTGCCACGTAGGATAATAGTTAAATACATTTCAAAAATGAAATCCTAAATAATGAAGTCAAGATTCATTAAGTGAGCACCCTAATATCATAATTATTACAGATGCAACAGGAATACTAAATGGCAAATAAAATGCGTAAAGCTACTTATATAAGATTGTAAATGACTACTAATTCTTTCTGCTTCTGTCAAAAGGTAGAATCCATTTCCCCACCCTTGAATCTAGGCTGTGTGAATACGGCAGAAGTGATACTGTATGACTTCCTAAGGATCAAGAGATCTTGCATTTGGGTGGGCTCTCTCCCTCTCTTTCTTGGAATGCTACTATCACATGAAGAAGCCCAGGTTAAGTCTGCTAGAGACATATGGCCCAGCTGTTGGCCAGCATCAACCACTAGACAGGTGAATAAGGCCATCTTAGATCATCCAGTACCAGAGAATTTGCCAGATCACTAAAAGTTCCTGCACGACCCAGGCAGCAGCAGAACAGTCCAGCTGAGTCCAACACAAATTGCAGACCCATTGAATCATTAGAAATAGAATGGCTGTTGTTTCAACAACCATGGTAGGCAAAATATTGATTCCCCAAAGGTGCTTTTTTCCTAATTCCCTGAACCTGTGAATATGTTGTCTTACAGAGCAAAAGGGATTTTGCTGATATGATTAAGTATCTTCAAATGGAAAGAACATTCTGAATTATCTGGGTGGGCCCAATATAATCACAAAGGTCCTTACAAAGAAAAAGAGGGAGGCAGGAAGGTGAGAGACAAGAGAAGACCTGACAATAGAAGCAGAGGTCAGACTAAGTAATAGTAGTTCTGAAGACAGAGAAGGGGCAACAAGCCACAAATGCAGATAACCTTTAAAAGCTAGAAAGGGCTAGGAAACAGTTTCTCCCCTAAAGCCTCCTTAAGGAACACAATCCTGCTAATGCCTTAATTTTAACCCAGTAACATCATTTCAGACTTCTGACCTACAGGACTGTAAGATAATAAATATATATTATTTTAAGCTACCAAGTTTGTGGTAATGTGTTACAGCAGCAAAACCAATATAGCCACTAAAATTTGGGGTGGATCACCATGATAGGCAGCAAGAGATATAAGACTTAGTCCTCTTGGGCGGCGCCTGTGGCTCAGTGAGTAGGGTGCCGGCTCCATATACTGAGGGTGGTGGGTTCAAACCCAGCCCCGGCCAAACTGCAACAAAAAATAGCCGGGCGTTGTGGCGGGCGCTGGTAGTCCCAGCTACTTGGGAGGCTGAGGCAAGAGAATCGCCTAAGCCCAGAAGCTGGAGGTTGCTGTGAGCTGTGTGACGCCATAGTACAGCACTCTACGGAGGGCGATAAAGTGAGACTCTGTCTGAAAAAAAAAAAAAAAACCATAGTCCTCTTAAAACAGAAGATCTTTCCCCAGAGTAAAAAAGTAAAAATCTTATGTTTTATTTAATTAAATATCAATATATAATAAAATAGTTTTAAGTTGACAGCCATTCCATCATGACTACTCTTTTCTTACCCTGAACTGTTATTCCTATTTTGAGTCAGTACAGTAAAACTCAAACATAAGATCAAACTATTCATTCTCTTTCAAATGTACACAACTAAAGGAGAGATATAGACTATTACTCCTGCACACAGATACAGGAGTCAGTGCAGACTGAAGAATTAAATTCCATTTGACATTTTTTTAATTCCTCAATTTAAATGGGGTAACAAAGCCAGGCATGGACATACCTGTTGCCCCAGCTACTCAGAAGGTTGAGGTGGGAGTTACTTGAGCCCAAGGGTTTGAGTCCAGCCTGGGCAACACAATGAGACCTCCAACTCTGAAAAATAATAAAAACTCTCCTACAAAGGTGTGTCTGTGGTTTCCTGTCTTTGAACATGTAAACATTAGAGGCAAAGAAATATGGACTTCAAGAAGTCTGGAGCCAGCTTGCTCCCTGCAGGCTCAAGAATGATCACCTCACATAGAAAGGCAAAACAGAACAAAGAAAATAAAAGAAAAAGTAATCTTAAAATTAATTAAATTAGAGTAACAATTTCTAAAAATTCCTGCTATGCAAAAGAAGCATGAAGTTAATTTGGGGGTGGGGGTTGTTTGTTTTGTGAGACAGAGTCTCACTATGCCATGGTGTCACAGCTCACAGCAATCTCAAAATCCTGGGCTTAAACGATTCTCTTGCCTCAGCCTCCCACTAGCTGGGACTACAGGCAACCACCACAATGCCTGGCTATTTTTTTGTTATTATTGCCATTGTTTTTAGCAGGCCTTGGCCCTGTTCAAATCCACCAGCCCTGGTGCATGTGGCCAGCACCCTAACCACTGAGCTACGGGTGCAAAGCCTTTAGCAATGATTTCTTTTCTTTTTTTTTTTTTTTTTTTGGTGGCAGTTTTTGGCCGGGGCTGGGCTCAAACCCACCACCTTTGGCATATGGGGCTGGCACCCTACTCCTTGAGCCACAGGCGCCACCTGCAATGATTTCTTTTTCTTTTTTGAGACAAGAGTCTCACTTTATCACCCTTGGTAGAGTGCCTTGGCGTCACAGCTCACAGCAACCTCAAACACTTGGGCTTAGATGATTCTGTTGCCTCAGCCTCCTGAGTAGCTGGGACAACAGGCGCCCACCACAAAGCCCAGCTACTTTTTGTTGCAGAGTGTCGGGGCCAGGTTCAAACCTGCCACCCTTGGTTTATGGGGTCAGAGCCTACCCACTGAGCCACAGGCACTGCCCAATGATTTCTAATTTAAATTTCACTAAAAAGAAGTGACACTAGGCTGGGCATAGCAGCTCACACCTGTAATCCTAGCACTCTGGTTGGCCGAAGCAGGTAGATTGCCTGAGCTCATAGGTTCAAGACCAGCCTGAGCCACAGTGAGACATCGTCTCTAAAATAACCAGGCTTGCGGTGGGCACCGGTAGTGCCAGCTACTTGGGAGGCTGAGGCAAGAGAATTGCTTGAACCCAAGAGTTTGAGGTTGCTGTGAGCTATGACAACCATGGTATTCCACCAAGGGTGACAAAGTGAGACTCTGTCTCAAAAAATCAAAAGTGACATTAACTTGAAATGCTGTTATCACTGAAATAATTAAGGAGCCAAATGCCTTCCAAAACCCAAGACCTTCAGCCTTCTAAATAAAAGTCTCTTTTAACAAACTCAAGAACGATCATATGTATACAAATCCACATATATCTGATAAATTTCTCTGTGATTAAAAAAAAAAAATCACTCTCCAGATACAACACCAGCCTAATTTATGTTCATTCACAGACATGCCCACATTCCATTCTGGTCAGTTAGAACATTCGTGAGTCAGTATAGCTTCAGTTACCATGAGCAATGGGTCACAACAGAAGAATGCAGTTTTGTCATTCAAACATAGACAAGTGTTCTACTGTTTAGATTCAAAAATTCTCAAATTAAAAAATATTAGATAAAAAATGTTTCCTAATTTGTGAAATAAGCATTTAAAGCTATTCAAAAGGTATGATGTATCTAAACATAAACTCAACGGTTCAATAAATATGTATAAGAAGCCCTCAATAAAGAGGGCTTCATATATCAGGAATGTAAGGATTCTTTTAAATATAAAGTGCATTCCTTCAAATATCGCACCTTATTCTTCAAACAACAGAGGAATAATCAGGAAGTAAAATATTCCACATGAATGAATCTCAGATAACTGAAGCTTAAAGTCTCTAAACAATTTTTAGCATGCACACATCCCAAATCATTTCTGATAAAAATTTTTCTAGCAGGTATTATTAATTCCAGTGCCTTCTTAAACAAAATAAACAATATAAATTATCTGATAATAAACAATATAAATTATCTAGAAATTATTTTCTAGATGTTCTAGCAACTCTTTCGCAGGTCAACACAGAGACTTTCATTTACTTCTGGAAAATATCACCATGCATCTATAATCCCAGGTACTCAGGAGACCAAGACAGGAGGATCACTAAAGGCCAGGAGTTCAAGACCAATCTGTGGAACAGAGTGTGATTCGGCCTCTAAAAAAAGAAATAATAATTCTGGAAAATAAGAAAATCTCCATTTAAATAAGTAAGAATATGTTTATTTGTTTACTTATTTATATTCAGGCTGTATACACACGATTTAAAAGTATCTCACAAAAAAGATTCTTTTACAAAGTATTTTAATTGTAGCTTTTTCTCCTGTACAGGTTTCTATGTGGAAAGTTCTAGCTTGGCACACGGAGCTCTGGGTTTCCCTGTAGTACATGTACCCTTTAGACTAGGATGGCTCTCACGGGAGCAGAGCCTCAAACTAAGAGGCTGACAGTGATGTTATATGTAGTAAATTTACAATTTTAAATTCACCTAACAAGTAAAATAATAATCACTAATGATTATACAGAACTTAGTATAAAGTACTTCCAATGACTGACACATAACTTTTTCATTCTCAAAACCTTATCTGGTAGATTTTGTTTCTACTGCTGTTTTACAGTCACATAACTAAGCAGCAGCAGACAGTATTTGAACCAGGCTCCCAAGTCTGGACTCTGAACCATTTTGCTATAAACTGCCTCTTGGCTCCACGCCTGTAGCACAGTGCTAACTATGCCAGCTACAAACACCTAAGTTGGTGGGTTCCAACCCAGCCTAGACCAGCTAACCAACAATGACAACTGCAACAAAAAAATAGCTGGGAGTTGTGGTAGGCGCCTGTAGTCCCAGCTACTTGGGAGGCGGAGGCAGAATTACTTGAGCCCAGGAGTTGGAGGTTGCTGTGAGCTATGATGCCAGGTTGCTGTGAGCTATGATGCCACAGCACTCTACCCATTGGGACAGATTGAGTCTCTGTCTCAAAAAAGAAAAAAAAGACACTGTCCAGTGGACCCTCTCTAAAACCTGACAAGCTAAACATGAAACACTTGGAGAAATGAACATTGACAGATATTTGATGATATTAAGGAATCATTTTAATTTTTTAGATGCAATAATAGCACCATATATATTTAAAGTCTTTAGCTTTTAGTGAAAAATACAAAATATTTATATGTGAAATTATATGATGTCTAGAAGTTGCTCCAAAATAAGTCAGGATGGGTAAGAGTGGTACATAGTGAAACAAAATGACCACACATTGAAAACTACAAAAGCTGGGTGGCTCCTGTGGCTCAGTGGGTAGGGCGCCGGCCCCATATACCGAGGGTGGCGGGTTCGAACCTGGCCCTGGCCAAACTGCAACAAAAAAATAGCTGGGCGTTAGGGCGGCACCTGTGGCTCAACGGGTAGGGGGCCAGCCCCATATACTGAGGGTGGCGGGTTCAAAACCAGCACTGGCCAAACTGCAACAAAAAATAGCCAGGCGATGTGGCGAGCACCTGTAGTCCCAGCTATTTGGGAGACTGAGGCAAGAGAATCGCCTAAGCCCAGGAGTTGGAAGTTGCTGTGAGCTGTGCAATGCCACAGCACTCTATAGAGGGCGATAAAGTGAGACTATCTCTACAAAAAAAAAATAAAGAAAACTACAAAAGCTGAATGATGAGTATATGAAGGGTTATTATACCACTCATCTTTTGTATTTTGAAAGATTCTTCAATAAGAGAAAAATTGCTAAAATGTTGTAACAATTATTGTTGTATGTAATTGTGAAATAATTTGTAGCTAATGGCTCTATTCTCTGTTAATTCAGCAAAATGTTACTGGATGTGTTTAATGTTAGGGAAACCGTCTTTAAATAGAAAAGAACAATCTCTGCCTTCATAAAGCTCACATTCTGGCAGGAAATATGTTGAACAGGTAAATGAATTCTACAGGTAGATTCCAAGTACTGTGAGAGATGATCTCCCCTCTGAAAAAGGGAGGTCAATCTGAGCTGGAAGTCAAATCAGAGTTTGCCAGGGAGAAAGGGAAATTAAGAGTATCCCACTGACACTGATATGTCAGTGTGTGACACATCTTGTACTCACAATGAATCCCCAACAATAATAATAAAAAAAAAAAAGGAAATAAAAAAGAGAAAGGGAAATTAAAGAGTGTCCCAGAATAGTAACAGCAACAACAGGGAAGAGGACCAGTGAAGAAATCTTGTTTGAGGAAAAAAAAAGTTTAGGATGATTGTAGCCCTTCTGAACTGGAGTTACCAAAAGAATTAAGCCCTGGCATTAATGTAATGAATTGATTTCTTTCCTATGTTTTTAGGATGGCATTGATTGTTTTTAGGATGGCATTTGCCCTTGGGGGAACTAAGAATACATGTTTCTTAAATAATTTTCTGTGTTCCATGGTTCTGTGAAGGAACTCTGATGGAGAAAGTCATTTTATACTGACTTTCAGTCCTTTTCAAAAACTGTACCAGAAGTTCATGTCACTGCACAAAAATGTCATGAATCCTCTAATTAAGCACCTAATAGTTGGAACCATTTCAAATAGTTCACACATGACCAATTAAGGAAAAGATGTTAAAGCCGTTGATTCCAACTGCAGCTGACCTAACTTCTCACAATACAAAACATGCATATTAAACCACACATATTTCTAAGCACATTCTTCATTTGTACTAGCTTCAGAATGGCATTTTTTTTTTTTTTGCAGTTTTTTTGGCTGAGGCTGGGTTTGAACCCACCACCACCAGCATATGGGGCTGGCGTCCTACTCCTTTGAGCCACAGGTGCTGCCCTTCAGAATGGCATTTTTAAGTAAAACAAAATACAATTTTCAGCCAACTTTCAAAATCACTATCTTAGACTTAACCTATGGAAATATAACTATATCCTCGTAAAAGAAGGTATTACTACTCTCCATGAGATTCGAGTGTTTGACTCTAGTATAGAGACACTTAAGGCCCACTTTACAACAATTCAAAATATAACAGTTTAAAACTTGCACAACAGCCTAAAAAAGAGGAACTGTCCTGGAATATAAGGGACAACTGGCAACAAGACACTTAGAAAGGAAACAATGGCTACAGCTAGATTAATAATTGAGGGCGGCACCTGTGGAGTAGGGCGCCGGCCCCATAAGCCAAAAGTGGCAGGTTCAAACCCAGCCCCGGCCAAAAACTGCAAAAAAAAAAAAAAAAAAAAAAAAAATTGACACAATAACGACATAATCCATATCCTATTTCCAAGGAAAAAAAGATGAAGTAAATATTGTAATGATGTGCTCCACAAACACCGAAAGATTTCGCTTTTTACTGTTGTTTTTTTTTTAAATCGTAGGCTGATAATTTTGTTTCATACACATTTAGGCAGCACGGTTTCCTTCTAAAGTGTCAATCACCTCGCTAGCCAGCTGAGTAACGCGGTCTGAAGGAACTACCGACTTTTTCTGAACGAAGGCAAAGGTTTCAAGCACCTGCCTATTTTAACGTTTTGCTGTCAACTGATTAACAGCATTCCTAACAGCTCCTCTGCTGGCCACGCGAACTCCGCAAATCACATCCCATTCCTTTTCCAGGCTGATCACTGAGTCACTCGGACGCCACACTCCGCCCTGCGAGGTATTCCAGCTTTTTCCAGCAGGACTTGTTCGCTCAAGCCCAAGCCTACGCTCTGGGTGGCCGAGGGTGGGGAGGCGGACTGCAGAGGGGCATTACATTAACGGGGCTGACAGGAGTGTTCTCACTACAGCCGGCAATAGCTTTCCTCCCAGAGTTTCCTCTGCGGGACAGGGACAACAAATTCGCCGTCATCCCTGAGCCGCGGAGCAGGCTGCAGCCGCCGCCCTCTCCTGGCTCCTACAGCCAGGCCCGCGCCCGACCCCCGCACGCACGCACTACGCACGCGCGCGCACGCGCCCGCCCCCGGCCCGGTGGGCTCGGAGGCTGACAGTAGGAAGGGAAGGTGGGAGCCAAGAGATGTCATGGCTGACTGCACCCGCAGGTTTTCTCACCTCCGTAAACGGGTCCATGGCCCCAGGCGCAGCGTGCCGACTACGAGACGGTGGAAACGGTGGTTCAAATTCAGGAAAAGAAAAGTGAGTTTCGGCCCAGTGTGTCTCCTGGAGAAAACAAGGAATGCAGGACGGGGGAGCTCTCCCACAACCTACTCTCTTCTTCCCTCAGCCTCCAGTGTCAGACTTGGCCTCCTGTGGCCGTTCAAATTTGAATTTCAGCGCCGGAGCCGCGAGCATGCGCGCTGGGCAGCGCGGGGCGGGGCGGGGCGGGGCGGGGCGGGGCGGGGCGGGGCCCGGCCCTGAGGTTCCCAGGGGTGGCCCCGCCTCCTTCCCTCCGCCACTGTCGGGCCGTGGCCGCCGGGGATGCCGGAGGCTGGAGGCGGGCCTTCCAGACCTTCTGCGTCTGAGCGGGGTCTCCACCCACAAGGTTCACACACCCAACCCGGCTAAGGCCGGGCTCTTTGCAACCGCATTTGGGCGTTCCTGCCTGCCTTCATTCCTAAATAAAGGATTAAGAGCCCTTGTGTTTGAATTGCCACTGTCCCTTTGGCCTTCACTAGCTTTTTCTCTGCCCGCCACTCCCTAACCCCTACTTCACCACAAGGGGGACGGCAGTGTTGGACCTCAGGCAGTTGGTGATGGGTCCTCGGACAAGTGGGCCCAATGACCAGTGACCCACCTTGGGCCCTGGAGGCTTTTCTCCTTAGGAAAATGATCTTGGCCTATGTGAAATGTTCATAGGCAAGAGTTCTTATTTTAAATCCCATCCAACTGTACACAATGCTGGAGCTGGAAGAATTCTGAGAAACCCTCCAATTCAGTCCCTCGCTCTTAGTGCTGAGAGAAGGAACATTCTAGTCGTTAAGTAGTCCAGGAGAAATGAAAATCCCGTTCTCAGCTCATCCTTCACTTTTCCACCCTAGATCAAGCTGTCTCATGCTTGGTAGAGTACTCTAAATGGTAAGGTATGTTACACAGTTCTGTATCAGATTTCTTCCGAGGCAAGTCTGTGCTAGGGCTTGTAGAGACAATTCTTGATTTGTTCATCGGAAAAGTAACACCCTTGTAGATTAAAGAGTAACTGCCCAGCAACTGAACAAAACAGAACTATTTCTACCAAGATGTTTCAATATATCTCATAACCTCTCCGTTTTAAGCAGTCAGTAAGCATTACAAAAAGTATTTCATCAGTATGTTTACTATAAACCTTATGATTTTAGGCTTTATGCAAATCATTTAACCCTTTTTTTTTTTTTTTTTACATTTTGGGCAAGTATATTCTTTGGAAAAAGGCCCATTCAGTCGTAAATTATTTAACGTAGGATTTTATGAAGTTCACCGAGTTAAGAACAATCTGATTTAGCCTCCTCATATTTTAGTTTACTCAATGATATGACAGGAATAATCTATATAATCTATTGTCCTGCCTTCCTAACAATTGTAAGTAAGGACAGATGAATAAAGATTATCCAAAAATATTCTCACATAAGTAAGGCATTGTCCAAATGTATGTGCACAGAATTATTATTATTTAACCCCAAATATGCTATTTATGAACAAAAAGAAAAAAGTTTTGAGTTTGTTTCTAGTGCTAGACAGGAAAGGGGTGTGTGTATTTGGGGGGTGTGTGTTTTTTAAACAGCATTGGAAAATGAGTCATTTGAAATTTATGCATCCGTTATGCCTTCTGTTTATTGCTTCTGTGAGCCTTAAGTTTCTTTATAACTTCCTCAACTAGATTCTGGATCAAAAGAAACAAAATACCTAGCACAAGATACTCTACTCAAGACATCTAGTTTAGTTTATCTTTCCTCATAATCCCCTTAGATTTTGATGATGATAGTGATGATGATAATAGCAACCATCACCACAACAGCTCCTGTGTGTGAAGCACCTACTACCTTCCCGAAACTATGCTAGATACTTCTAGAATACTATAATTATCTCCTACCACACCTCTTTCCATTCTTAACCTCTGGTAGTTCATTCTTTAGTTTATAAGTTATTTAGAATGATTTTTCCCTTTTTAAAAATCGTGTTAAGTATTTCTAGTTTACAACAAAAATGTGAATTAAAAAAGCCATGTATCAGCCACCTAGCTTTAAAAGAATTCCACACATAATTGAAGTCTCCAGTGTGTCCCTTTCCTAATCTTATTCCGCTTCTCACTCCTCAGGGAGCAAAAGTATCCTGATTTTGATGTTTATCATTCTCATGGTAATATGTATACTTCTACTATACTACTATCTTTCTCTCTGTAAAAAAAAAAAAAAAAAAAAAATATATATATATATATATATATATATACACACACACACACACACATACATGGCAATATTTAGTGTTTTATATAAATTTCATTTTCACTGTATGTATGCCTCTGTAACTTTAATTTGGCTCAATATTATCTTTGTAATATTTATGCTCACTAATACCTAAGCTGCATTGTTCTTCTTCACTACTAAATTATATGACATAACTATGCTTATAATTTATGTATTAATAATTACATGTATTATGTATTAATATATTATGTATTAATTAATCAATACATTATGTATTAAATAATTAATAATTATGTGTTAATTAATTAATACATTGTATATTTATTGTTAATTATTTATTTATTATTTAATTAATATACATAAATGTCCTTGTTAAGGAACAGTTAGCTTGTTACCAGTATTTTATTCCTAAAATGATGCCATGATTACTTCTGTATCTCTTTAGGGAAAACATTATATAAGTTTATATGTGGAACATTATCTAGGAATTAGTAGATTATTTCAATAAATAATATATATATATATATTTTTTTTTTTTTTTTAAGACAGAGTCTTACTATGTCACCCTTGCTAAAGTCCTGTGGTATCAGCTCACAGCTCACAGCAACCTCAAATCTTAGGCTCAAGTGATCCTCCTGCCTCAGCCTCCGGAGTAGCTGGGACTACAGGCGCCCACCCCAATGTCTGGATATTTTTTTTTAGAGATGGGGTCTTGCTGTAGCTCAGGCTGGTCTGGAACTCATGACTCAAGCAATCTACCTGCCTCGGCATCCCAGAGTGCTAGGATTCCAGGTGTGAGCCATCACACCGGTTCAATAAATATAGTTCAATATTGTTACCAGATATTGAAAATAAGTTGTTCTTTAACATGATTGTCCCAATTTATATTCCAATCACTAGCATATGAATATGCCTGCTGCTCTAGTTTCTCAATACTTAGATACTTTTAAAATTTTATCACCTTTGTTTGTGTGCATTTCTCTTATCACAAGTGAAGATGAACATTATTTCATGTGTTTATTGCCCTTTCAGTTTTTCTCTTTGTGATCTTCAATCTTCTTCTTTTTTTTTTTTTTTTTTTTTTTCCTTAAGAGACAGAGTCTCACTTTATTGCCCTTGGTAGAATGCCAGGGCGTCACACTGCTCATAGCAACCTCCAACTCCTGGGTTTAGGCAATTCTCTTGCCTCAGCCTCCAGAGTAGCTGGGACTACAGGCACCGGCCACAACACCCGGCTATTTTTTATTTATTATTATTTTTTTTTTTTGGTTGTTGCAGTTTGGCTGGGCTGGGTTCGAACCTGCCACCCTTGGTATATGGGGCCGGCACCCTACTGAGCCACAGGCGCCACCCAATATTCAATCTTCTATGCCCATTTTTCTGTTCAGTTACATGTCTTTTTCTTATTGTTTCATAGGTTTTTTTGTTGGTTTTTTACTATTTTTTGGGAAAATAACCTTTGTTGAGTTTTGGCTTGCAAATTTACTAATTTATGGCTTATGTTTTTACTTTATGTCTTAGATCTACAGAAGATTTTAATGTTAATGTAATGGATACATACGTATTGTATATATTTTCCTTGAGGATTTGTTTTTTTTATGCCTTCAGAAATTTCTTCCCTACCCTAAGGTCATAAAGATGGTCTATATTTTCTTCTAAAAATTTTAAAGTATAAATGTTCATGGCTTTGTCTTTAGACTATCTAGATCCTGTTTTTAATCTTAGCATGGTTACGAAATTGTCCATTCTTTTCCCATTGACCTGTAATGCCACTTTTATACCTGGGGTACCAAAAAAAATGTATATACATTTTAAGAGAGGTTATCTGTGTTACTCTTTGAAGTTGAATTGAATTACAGTAGCAATGCATAGTATGACATTTGCTTGAAAGATACACTAATCAAATGAACAGGAGCATCACCTGTGGCAGGTGGGATAGTCAAAGAAAATGGCAGAAGCACAGCTGTATTTGGAAGAGGGCAAAACCATTTTGAAGGAGTATTTGAAATTCGAGAGCATTGTAAAAGTACAACAATAGGGTGGCGCCCTTAGGTCAGTGGGTAGGATGCCAGCCACATACACCAAGGCTGGTGGGTTTGAACCCAGCCCAGGCCAGCTAAAGCAACAATGACAAGTGCAACAACAAAAAAAAAGGGGGGGCGTTGTGGTGGGCGCCTGTAGTCCCAGCTACTTGGGAGACTGAGACAAGATAATTGCTTAATCCCAAGAGTTTGAGGTTGAACTGTGACACCACGGCAGTCTACACAGTGAAACTGTCTCAAAAAAAAAAAAAAGTACAACAATGGAGGTGTGAATATGAGAGGCCTCAAAAGCCTTCCACTGGCTGCACTGCAGCAATACAAGTGGACACTTTGGTCATCGTTGTTCCAATAGTTCACAGCAATCTAAAGTGTCTGGACACTGATGGTAACCACTTGGAGCACTTCTTGTAACTGCAGAAGTCAAACATGACTTGTATTCATCTTTTGTTATTGGTTATATTGAGTATTAAAATGTTAAAACTTTTTTTCCTTTCTTAAAATGTGTATACATTTGGGTCGGTGCCTGTGCTCAGTAAGGAGGGCACCTGCCCCATGTACTGAGTGGCAGGTTCAAACCTACCCAGACCAAACTGCAAACAAATAAAAAAAAATAGCCGGGCGTTGTGGCGGGCGCCTGTAGTCCAGCTACTCGAGAGGCTGAGGCAAGATAATTGTCTAAGCCCAAGAGCTGGAGGTTGCTGTGAGCTATGATGCCACCATACTCTACTGAAGTTGACAAAGTGAGACTCTGCCTCAAAAAAAAAAAATGCGTATACATTTGGGGGGCACCCTCTGTATATCAACTTTTTACGTGATAGAGCTCTCTATTCTGTTCTACTGGTCTATTTGTCTATCCCTTTCTCGATATCACTCTGTCTTCTTATGAATGCTGATATGTGGTAGGACAAATTCAAAATTAATGTGGTTCATTTCCCCCACATGAATTTTAGAGTCAGATTCTCATGCTCCACAAAAACAAACAAACAAAAAACTTTTTTTTTTTTTTTTTTTTTTTTTTGAGACAGGGTCTCAAGCTGTCACCCCGGGTAGAGTGCTATGGCATCACAGCTCACAGCAACCTCCAACTGTTGGGCTCAAGCAATCCTCTTGCCTCAGTTTTTCTATTTTTAGTAGAGATGGGGTCTGGCTTTGGCTTAAGCTGGTCTTAAACTCGTGATTGCTCAAGCAATCTACCCACCTCAGCCTCCCAGAGTGCTAGGATTACAGGCATGAGCTACCATGCCCAGCCTCCCTTTTGAGATTTTTAATTCAAATTGCACTGAATTTATCTTATAATTTGGAGAAAATTGACATCTTTGTTATATCAAGCCTTCCCATTAATAAGTATGCTATATTTTCATTATGTCTTCCAGAAATGTTTATAACACACTTCCATAAAGATATCTTAACTTTGTTAAATTTATTCCTATGAATCTTTGTTGTTGCTTTTATAAATGATACTTTTTGATTATAGTTTTAAAATATTACTGTTGTATAGGAATGTAAGTGATTATAGCCAACCTACTAAACTATCTTATTAGTTTTGGTAATTTATAGAGAGCTTTTAAAAAAATAAATTATGAAAAAAAAAATTATGCATCAATTCCTTGGGGGGTTTTTTTGTTTTGTTTTTTTGGCCAGGGCTGGGTTTGAACCCACCACCTCCGGCATATAGGGCCAGCACCCTACTCCTTTGAGCCACAGGTGCCACCCTCAATTCCTTCCTTGTTTTGATCAAGTTTATGTTCTTCATTTCAATTAACATGGTATCCAATAATATCCTTATCAAAACTGCAAGGCCTGGCCAGGTGTGGTAACTCACGCCTATAATCCTAGCACCCTGGGAGGCTGAGGAGAGTGACTATTTAAGCTTAGGGGTTCAAGACTAGCCTGAGCAGGAGCTAGATGCCCATCTCTACTAAAAATAGAAAAACTTGCCAGGCATTGTGGCACACATCTATAGTCCCAGCTACTCAGGAGGCTGAGGCAGGAGGATCACTTGAACCTAAGAATTTGAGGTTGCTGTGAGTTAGGTTGACACCATCACACTCTAACCAGGGGCCACAGAGTGAGACTGTCTCAAAAAAAAATAAATAAATAAAATCTGAAAGTATTAACTTCAGCAGGGATGATCCAAATGCTTTATATTTACAGTTAATTTTTCAAAATACCATTCAAATTATTATTTAATTCACAAAATAATATAATAACATAAATACTTTTATTTTTACAGGGAGAGAAAAGGTCAAGACCTAACCATAAGGCAGAGGCAAGAAGGATTAAATTCAAGTTCTCTACCTCAGGTTATCTGGCTTTTACACATTTATTATAGGGCAGGAATAAGAACCATCAAAGGATGTTATCTAAATGTTACTGAAAAGGGCTAATTTATTCATTACAGTCTCTACTACTAATGGTTGATAGTGTCACATAGATTTATTTTCTTTTCTCATCAATGAAAATGTTTTAGATTCCAGAGTGAGAGAAAACATATTGTGCTTCCTGAACATACTTGTATTGTTTCCAAAAACCACTGTAACTACCGGCATATCTTCTTTATTCAGTAGACTTTTCTCAAATGTATACTGCCTTTATTTCCTTTTTACTTTCTCAAATGCTTGGTAAGAATTTTAAGGGAAAAGGTCTTTCATGTTTAAAGACCACAGTCATAAAGAGGAAGAATTATTTTATGTACTTAATCACACTATAATTTCTATACTGATGACTTTTCTATACCTGGATTTCTTAAAGCTATTTTCATAAAACTTAATATTTTAGTGAGCCCGTTTTAAAGAAAAGTATCTCTTAATATTACAAAATAGCAGCAGCCCATGTTTCTTTAACATTAACATCTCTCTCTCTCTCTCTCTCTCTCTCTCTCTTTTTTGAGACAGAGTCTCAAGCTGTCACCCTGGGCAGAGTGCTGTGGTGTCACAGCTCATAGCAACCTCAAACTCTTGGGCTTAAGCGATTCTCTTGCCTCAGCCTCCCAAATAGCTGGGACTACACAGGCCCACCACAACACCCGGCTATTTTTTGGGTGTAGTTGTCATTGTTGTTTATCAGGCTCCGGCTGGATTCCAACTCGGCAGCTCCAGTGTATGTGGCTAGCGCCCTAGCTGCTGAGCTACAGACACTGAGCCAACATCAACATCTCTTTACTGAACATCAAAGATAAAATCTTCTTAAATTTTATACAGGAGAATATACCAGGTTCATTGTACATTACTGATGTCTGCCATGATTTTCGTGATCTAAACATTTCAAAAATTGTTCCTCACATAATTCTTCCAGACCTCATGGTTCATTTACTCTTTCATTAATCCTTTCAAATATTGGAGTTCATGACATCTACTTTCAGTCTCATCTTTCCTGCTTCTCACAGGCTGACACCATCCCAGTCCTCCTCAGACTCATCCATGCCTGGCACGTAATAGACCTTCAAGAAGGGCCTATTTTGCTTGTTGGGCATGGTGGCTCATGCCTGTAATAATCCCAGCACTTGGGAGGCTGGGGGGTGGGAGGGACTGAGCTCACAGGTTCAAGATAGCCTGAGCCAGAGCAAGACCCTGTTTCTTAAAAATAGCCAGGTGTTGTGGCCGGTGCCTGAAGTTCCAGCTGCTTGGGAAGCTAAGGCAAGAGGATCGCTTGAACCCAAGAGTTTGAGGTTGCAGTGAGCTAAGATGCCATGGCACTCTACCAAGTAAGATGCTGTCTTTAAAAAAAAAAAAAAGTCTGGGCTTGGTGCCTGTAGCTCAAGTGGCTAGGGTGCCAACCACATACACTGGAGCTGGTAGGTTTGAATCCAGACTGGGCCTGCCAAACGACAACAACTATAACCAAAAAAAAAAAAAAAAAAAAAAAAAAAATAGCTGGGCGTTGTGGCGGGCGCCTGTATTCCCAGCTACTCTGGCGGCTGAGGGACGAGAATTGCTTAAGCCCAAGAGTTTGAGGTTGCAGTCACACCACGGCATTCTACCCAGGGTAACAGCTTGAGATACTGTCTCAAAAAAAAAAAATGTTTGCTGATGAATTCTCAGGGACCACAGTCTCTTACTTCAGGCCTTCACCATACCTCAGACCTTCCAACTATACTGACCTCCTTTCTTTTTTATTTTTTTTCTTAAATCATAGCTCTGCACATTAATGCAATCATGGGGTACAATGTGCTGGCTTTATATACCATTTGAAATATTTTCATCAAACTGGTTAACATAGCCTTCACCGCATCTTCTTAAGACTTTTATACTCTACACCTAGTAAATTTAACATTTACAAAGGTTAAATTAACCTTTGTAAAGTGCACCATAGGTGTGTTCCCACTAATTACCCTCCCTCCACCCATCCTCCACTGCCCCTCCCCTTCCCTCCCTCTCCTCCCTCTGACCTCCTTTCTTCCCATTTGCTCATACATTTGACTGCACATGGGTTCTAATCAACACCTGGAAAGGCTCCATCTCTTTTAAGATTTCCACCACAAAGCTGGCCTTCTGATTTTAATCTTGACTCCTCTATCTCCACATCTGCTCACTCATATTAAATCTGCAAGTCCCCTTATCCAATCCTAACCTTTGAATCCATTCTCCTTTCTGAACTTTTTGCCAAATTTAAAATGTTATGTAATACCAAGTAGCTTGGGCTTTGTAATCATGCCCATATTTTAACCCTCACCACCCACCCTACACTTTTCTATGAGGCCGCGTGCAAAGTAGCTCAATCTATTCTGAAAAGGAGGCCAAGAAAAAGGGGAGCTAAAACAAAATCTTAAAGAGCTGTCAGGTAACTCACAGATCACCTAATCCAGTTCCTTATAAAACTAGATGAGGAAATAAAGTCATGACTAGTTTCAGATTTCCAGAACCTGTCACTGACCCTTCTTGGGTCTCTTCCCAAACACTGACCAGCCTCCTTTATGCCTCTTTTATGCCTCCTTGCTCCTTACCCAGCCATTTTAATACCATCCTCCATAGCTCCTTGTCCTCCTTGTTGCATTTAACTTGATCTACAACCTTCTCTTTTTTTTCTATTTTGTTTTCAAGGTTGCTAAAAATTGTCAGAAAAAGACAAGGCATTGACCCAATTCCATTTCAAATTTATCCCAACCAACAGGACCTTTAATGTGGCTCAGAATCCTTTTGTTCTTATCCATTTGAATCCCTATTGCATTCTCCACCATATTTCCCACTGCGCCCCTTTTCTTTCTCCAGATGACCTTACCACCCACTTTGCTTGGCGTTCAGTGCCAAGTGAACAGAACTCAATCATTTGCTGTTTATTCCCTAAACAAATGCTGCTCTTGGCCACACCATGACATTGTCACTCTGATCTCACTACCAGAATGCCCTGCTCGTCACCTTTGACTATCTAAATATGAGTCCAGCTGAATGTCATATCTCACAAGATTTCCTACCTAGTCCATAGTGAAGTCATCTTCCACCTTTAGTACTCACTTTATTTTGGCATGATTTCAGAATAATGGAACAGTTGCAAAAAGTTTATCCCTGGGGGAGAGCGAGAAAGAGAGGGAAAGTGGGTACAGATTACTGGATTCCAGAAATCACTCAGATCCTTAATATATTAATATTAACATCTTAGTACATTGGCTTTGTCTCTCTCTCTCTCTCTCTCTCTCTCTGTATATATATATATATATACATACACATAATAATCATGCACTGTATTAAGAATGGTTTGGTCAATGACAGACTGCATATACAACAGTGGTCCCATCTGATTATAATATCATTACTATACCTTTTCTATATTTAGATACACAAATGCTTGCCATTGTGTTACAGTTACCTGCAGTGTTTAGTGCATGCTGTACAGGTTAGCCTACAAGCATATATACCACTAGGCTCTATCTAGGTTTGTGTAAGTGGACTTTATGATGTTTGCACAACAAAATTGCCTCATGACTCATTTCTCAGATTACATCCCCATGGTTAAGCAACACATAACTCTACATACATAGAAGTATTTGGGGGTAAGATGACATCACATCTGCAAGCTATTCTAAAAAGAGTTCAGAAACACACATACATGGCGGCGCCTGTAGCTCAGTGGGTAGGACGCCGACCACATACACCGAGACTGGAGGGTTCGAGCCTGGCCTGCGCCTGCTACACAACTACACCAAAAAAATAGCTGGGCTTTGTGGCGGGTGCCTGTAGTTCCTGCTACTTGGGAGGCTGAGGCAAGAGAATCCCTTATAAGATCCCAAGAGTTTGAGGTTGCTGTGAGCTGTGACGCCACAGCACTCTACTGAGGGCGACATAATGAGACTCTGTCTCAAGAAAAAAAAAATAGGAACGCCATGTACACATGCACATACATAGTTATACGAGCATACAACACTCTCTAAACATGTATAGATAGATAGATAAGTAGATAGATAAACCTTTTGGACTCTTCTTCCTCTGCACACAACTAAATGAGTAAGAACTCTAAATTCTACCCAGAGTGCTCTTGTCTGCCTATGTACACTCCCCAAGTGATCTCATCAATCTCATTGACTTAAAAATGCCATTCCTATAGTAACAGCTCCTAAATTTTTTCTCTAGCTTGATCTCTTCTTTGAGCTCTGAACTCTTACATCCACATGCCTGTTTGAAATCTTGACTTGACATCAACAGGCATGTTAAACATAACATATCCAAAATAGAATTTCCCCACTAAACCTGTTCTCCTCCAGTCTTCTCCAATCCACCTAGTTGCTCAAGCCACAATCATAGGAGTCATGTTTAATTCCTTCTTCCTCTCTTCCTACTTCACCCACATCCCTAACCTATTGATCAACCTTGCCTCCAAAATATATCCTGGGTCTTCTACTTCTCTCCTTCTCTACAGCTTCCATTCCAGTCAAAGCAATCATCGTCCTTTTACTTGACCCACAGCAAGAGCAATCTTATGTGGTCTCCCTGCTTCTACCCTCAACTTCTCATTCATTATCCTCACAGAACATAAATCATAAATCACATTAGGTTACTCCCCTATTTAACCCCTTCTTAAAATCCTCCAGTGGATCCTGACTACACTTAGAATAAAGTCCAAACTTCTTCTTCTTCTTCTTTTTTTTTTTTTTTAAAGAGAGTCTCTGGGTGGCACCTGTGGCTCAAAGGAGTAGGGCTGCGTCCCCATAGAGGTGGTGGGTTCAAACCCAGCCCCAGCCAAAAACTGCAAAAAAAAAAAAAAAAGAAAAAAGAGTGCCCTATGTAGAGCGCTGTAATGTTACAGCGCACAGCAACCTCCAACTCCTGGGCTTAGGTGATTCTCTTGCCTCAGCCTCTCCAGTAGGGTGCCCGCCATAATGCCTAGCTGTTTTTATTTGTTGTTGCAGTTTGGATGGGGCCGGGTTCGAACCCGCCACCCTCCATATATGGGGCCAGCACCCTGCCCACGGAGCCATAGTGACCACCCTAAAGTCCAAACTTCTTTCCCTGGCCCCTGCCTACCTCTCAGATATTTTCTCCTGCACTTTTCTTTTCCATACTAGCTGCAACCATACCGTCCTTCATGTACCTCTAGGATCAAGCCAAAATCATTCTTATCTCAGAGCTTTTGTTTTTGCAATTCACTCTACCTAAAATGCTTGTCCCCAGAAATTTCCATGACTTTTTTTTTTTTTTGAAACAGAGTCTATTTCCTCCTCAGTAGAGTGCCATGGTGTCACAGTTCACAGCAACCTCAAACTCTTGGGCTTAAGCAATTCTTTTGCCTCAGCCTCCCAAGTAACTGGGACTACAGGTGCCCGCCACAATGCCTGGCTATTTTTTGGATGCAGTTGTCATTGTTGTTTAGCAGGTCCAGGAACCTGCCAGCTTCTGTGTATGTGGCCAGTGCCTTACTCACTGAGCTATGGATGCTGAGCCTTTCTTTTTTTTTTTTTTTTTTTTTTTAGACAGAGTCTCATTCTATTGCCCCAGGCTAGAGTACTATGGTGTCATAGCTCACAGTAATCTCAAACTCTGGCTCAAAAGAAGGAAGCTCTACTCAACTACCTCCTAAGTAGCTTGGATTATAGGCCCAGCTTCCCGTAACTTTCTTATCTTTTAAGTCTCAGCTAAAAAGGCACTTTCTCAAAAAGACCTTTTGGAACCACTGTTACATTGAGCTACCATCTCACTGTTTTCCTGACTTACTGTACTTTGTAGAACCTTTCTGTATCTGAAATTACATCATTTGTTAACTATAATATTGTTTGTTTCTCCCACTACCACGTAAGTTTCAAGAGAACTGGGATTCTAATTAACTCCCCACAGCATCCCAGTTAAGTGAGCTAAAGGAAAAACTGACACATGTACATTATTTCTACACCCATATATGCATAGGTGTGTACACACTCTTGATGAGTTCCTTGTAAGTGTCATGTCTTTTTCATCATCTTTTCACCTTATGAATAATAGGAACTTAATATCTGTGAAAGGAATAAATTAATGCATATCTTGGGTTTCTTCAAAATATAATTAAAGGCAATTTTTTTGGCTGATTAAAAAACATCCATCCCCCAGCCCCAATCTTTTATAACAAAACATCAAAAAAAAATCCCACACACACAATCAAATGTTTCTCAGGATTTTTGTGCTGTTTTGACTATATTCATTGAGGTAAAAAGGGAGAGGCACAAAGCATTCTTTTATTGGCTTCTACATAACACTTTCCATTCTGTTGAATATAGACATACTGCAAACATTTCATTCTTTTGATACAGACATCCTGAAAGCAATCCAACTTCACTGAAAAAAATTTTTTTAAAGCCAAGGAAAAATCAATTATACCAATTGCCTAGATCTATCTTTCTTTCTCTCTCTCTCTTTTGGCTTTTGAATCTCTGAAGCATTGTTTGTAACTTTCCCTGAGGCATCTGTTCATGGTTGTCAGAATCTGGGGTATTACAACTAAGAGTTTTCTGTTCTTTTATAATGGCAGGCTACAGATCAATTTTCCTTAATCCATGTATTTTCAACAACACAGAATGCTATAAATTGTTCTCAGTAGAACAGGAAGGAAAGTCAGAAGTGTTTTCTAGAAGCTTCTCTCTCCCCATTCTTCTAAATTCTCATCTAAAACTTAAAATAAATATAATGTTCTAATTCACTGAGTTACTAATAACTTCTTAAAATAAAACTTTTTCTCAGTTTCAAGTATAATATATATTTGTTCTGCTCTCAACAAAATGAATTTCTGCTATAGAAAGTCAAATATTTTACTTAATTTTCTATGTAGTAGCAATAGTTTTTAGCAGCCTAGTCCAAATTTCACTCTCTCTTCCTCCTTCTTGGCCTTTACTAGCCTCTACCCCAGAACCAAGGTAAATGATCTAATCTCTTCTGAGTCTTTAAAAAGGAGGATGGTGACCTTTCTTTCCTAAAAGAAAATAATCTTCTGTTACAGAGATGGTATTAATCTACTTTTTTATACAAAAACTCTATCAACTAATTTATGAATAAGAAATTGTTTTTCTTTCTTTCTTCTTCTTCTTTTTTTTTTTTTAAGAGACAGAGTCTCACTTTGTCGCCCTCAGTAGAGTGCTGTGGAGTCACAGCTCATAGCAACCTTCAGCTCTTGGGCTTAGGTGATTCTCTTGCCTCAGCTTCTCAAGTATTAAATAGCTGGGACTATAGGCACCCGCCACAATGCCCAGCTATTTTTTTGTTGCAGTTTGGCCAGGGCTGGGTTTGAACCCGCCATCCTCGGTATATGGGGCTGGCGCCCTACTCACTGAGCCACAGGCGCCACCCAATAAATTGTTTTCCAAAAATATATAGGCTGGGCACCTGTAGCTCAGGGGCTAGGGTGCCAGCCACATATACCGGGGCTGGCGGGTTTGGAAGCCTGGGCCTTCCAAACAACAATTGACAACTACAACAAAAAAGTAGCTGGGTGCTGTGGCAGGTGCCTGTAGTCCCAGCTACTTGGGAGGCTGAGGCAAAAGAATTGCTTTAGCCCAAGAGTTTGAGGTTGCTGTGAGCTGTGACACAATGGCACTCCACCAAGGGCAACATAGTGAGACTCTGTCTCAAAAAAAAAAAAAAAAAAAAACCAAAACAACAAAACAAAAAACAATATATACCATCTGTCCTACTATGTAGCATGTAAAAGGAATATACAAATTAACATAAATAATTAATTAAACAAAAGTTACTGACAGAAAAAGAAAAAAAAAACTCTTTATCCATAACATAAAAATCCCAACACATAAAAGAACGATATTTCAATCAAAACACCTGTTTTTCTGTGATTTTTTAATCTAAAATTAAATGCAAATCATCATTACAAATATTCTAAAACCAAGAGGATCCACAATACAATGCTACTAGTATACATTAAAATGACCACAAAAGCGAAGTGGGTATATTTCAACGGGATAAGCACAATAGCATTCTTAGTTATTCTGAAAATTTTAAGTTTAATAAAACTTTTAAAAGGGTAAATGGCATCCTTAAAGGTAAACATGAATACTTTAAAACAGTTTCAATAAGTGTTTAACTTGATTTTATAATCAGTGCTTTGAAATTGGAGTTGTAACTGTTGTTTTGTCTTAGTATTAATGGTTTGTGTAGAATCAGGTATAAAGGAAAATTTCTCAGAAAGATGGAATTGTTCATTGTTCTAGTGGATATGTAAAAACAATGCCTACACAAAAGTAGCCAGCTGGACAGCTGCAGATGGAAATACTCAGCAGGCATAGCACGAATCAGTAATTAACAAAGCAGATGCACAAAGCTTGACGAGGATATAAAGAGCAAAAGGAGCGGATCACAGTACTAGTTTTGTAAGAAATGAGATAATCTCTTTATGTTCACCTATTTGTTGGCAAGAGTGCTTCAATAGCACACAAATCTATATATTATATATATTAAAATGTTTTGATTATATTGATATGTACCTCTATTTATTTTTTTGAGACAGAGTCTCACTATGTCGCCCTCTGTAGAGTGCTATAAACTCACAGCTCACAGCAACCTCAAACTCTTGGGCTTAAGCGATTCTCTTGCCTCAGCCTCCCAAGTACTTGTGACTACAAGCGCCCACCACAACACCTGGCTTTTTTTTTGTTGCAGTTGTCATTTGTTGTTTTAGCTGGCCTAGGCTGGGTTTGAACCTGCCCACTTCGGTGTATGTGGCTGGCGCCGTTACCACTGTGCTACGGTCACCGAGCCAAGGAAGAATACTTTTAATGCACATAGTTTTCTAACTTTTATATGCATGTGTGTATGTATACACATATATCAGTGTACTGAATACATATACATGTATGTATATATACACTACACTTACTAATATATATATATATATATAACTTTCCCAACTAGTCAATAAGTTCCTTGAGCACAGGTATCATGTTTTTTTGTTTGTTTGTTTGTTTTTATAGAGACAGAGTCTCACTTTATGGCCCTTTGGTAGAGTGCCGTGGCATCACACAGCTCACAGCAACCTCCAGCTCCTGGGCTTAAGTGATTCTCTTGCCTCAGCCTCCCGAGTAGCTGGGACTACAGGCACCTGCCACAACGCCCAGCTATTTTTTGTTGTTGTTACAGTTTGGCCGGGGCTGGGTTTGAATCGGCCACCCTTGGCATAAGGGGCCGGCGCCCTACTCACTGAGCCACAGGCGCCACCCAGGTATTATGTTTTGTAATGTACTCTAAAAACACCAAGCCTAACATCTTGTATATTAATAAACACCCACGGAATAAGAAAAATAATACACATCTTGGTTACATCAAAATATAATGAAAATGGACAATATGATTAAGCATGCTTTAGCAAAACCATTCAGAGTAAACTCATGTTCAAATATTGACTATATAACATGGTAATATCTTTTAGGAGACTTTCCTTTTTTTTTTTAGAAATACCTCTTAAACTGCAATGACTTTTAAAAACTAGAAATTGGCATGGGTAATAGATGCATTTGTAGCAAACTTTAGGAAAACAGGTTTCAGAATTTTAGGTATATAAGGGATTTAACAGCATAGTTTATTTACAGACTTTTTCCATTAAGCATATGTTGCTAGAATAACTACTCTTAAAAATGTAAAATATTTATTGCTATTATCATAGCAAGTGGTTTTTGTTTATTTTATTTTTTTTTTTGAGACAGAGTCTCACTTTGTCACCCTCCATAGAGTGTCGTGGAGTCACAGCTCACAGCAACCTCCAGCTCTTGGGCTTAGGCAATTCTCTTGCCTTAGCCTCCTGAGTATCTGGGACTACAGGCACCCTCCACAATGCCCAGCTATTTTTTGTTGCAGTTTGTCTGGGGCCGGGTTCAAACCCTTCACCCTAAGTACATGGGGCCGTTGCCCTACTAACTGAGCCACAGGCACCACCCTATAGCAAATATTCTAATTCAAAGCATATTTATTCTTCATCTATAGGTCCATTTGACGTAATTCTACTTTACTTGCATTATCTATTGTCTACTTATCCATTAATTTACAAATATTTATTGAGTGCCTACTATGTGCCAGGCACTGTTCTTGACGCTGGGCACATAGTTGTGAATAAATAAAATCCCTGCACTTGTGAAAATTTTATTATACAGGAAAACAAATTATAATCAAGATAAATCAGAAAAATACATAGTAAATGAGATAATGTTGCCTGCTAAGAAAAAGAAAATAAAACAGAGAAAGGGGTTAAGAAATCTAAGAGTAGAATTTGAAATGGAGTGGCCAGGAAAGGCCTCACCAAGAGATGACATTTGGGTTAACTCTGGAAAGAAAGTGAGGGAACTAGTCCTGGGATATCTGGCAAGGATATCCCAAGTTGCACAGACCTTGAAGTGAAGACAGGGCCAGGCATAGTTGAGGAATATCAATGAGGTCATAGAGGGGGAAGGTGGTTAGTGGGTCATGTGTTGTGGGGAATAAAGAGAGATAAGATCAAAGAGATGACTCAAGGCTATGTCATAGAGGACTTCATAGGTAATGAGGCCATTGAAGGGTTTGAGCTAAGGAGTGACATGGTCTGACTTTAAAGGGGATCACTCTGGCCACTCAGTTTTGAGAATAGGGTGAAAGAGGGTAGGGTTGGGAATAGGGAGACTATTGAGGAGACTCTTGCTAATCCAGATAAGAGATGGTAGTGACATTAACTAGAGTGATGGGGACTAGATTCTGGATGTATTTTGAAGATAGCATTCACATTTTCTGACAGAATTAATAAGGTTATCCAATATTTGTGATAGTTAAATTTCCACTGGTCTTTCCTAAGCGATGAGTTTCTCACAAATTCTCTGTGATTCTCAGAGTATGATACTCCTGGCTTTACTTTAGTTCCTGCGTTTGAAACACACCCCAATTATTTCCGTGTCGTAGCCCAACCTTGGGGAAGGGTGAGGAGAAAATGTGGCTTTCTAAAGAAGACTGTAAGCTCTGCAAAGCTTATGTCATTTCCCTCGATGCCTCATCGCCTACCTCAGAACCTTGCACACACTTGACTCTCAAAAAACGTTTACTTAGTGGTAGTCTCCACATTTCCCACGGTAATTGTAAAAGATTAAATTTTCTGCTACAGTGAAAAATAAATTGCTAAAGTGAAAAGGAATAAACAAAAATAACATTCAGCTCTTATCGATTGCACAATCACGAGTTAACAATTTGCGTTTTAAGTTTTGGAAGCTGGGAAGTCCAAGGGTATGGAGAAAAAAAAATTACATTTTAGTATTAAAGATAGTAGGCTGGGGACTGTCAACTGGTAAATGTATCTGAGCCTTCCGCACCTGCGTTCGGTTCAACCTAAAGTTGTTTTAGCTTCCCGCACCTTGTAACTAAGTTAAAGGGCGAAGAAGAATGGCCTTCTAATTCGCAGCTAAGGCTGAGTGTCACACTACCCCTACCTTCTTGTGAAGCTACCACGGAGTTAAGCCCCCTTGACGGACACACATCACAAGGTCAAATGGGGTGTGTCCAGCTGGCCCGAGACCCCAGCCTGTCACCGGGCGCACGCAGCTTACAAACCCCCAAGGCGCGCGCCCGGGCGCTGTGCACGCCGGGGGTTGTAGTTCGTCGTCCTCCCTCCCTGAGGGCCGAGCCTGCGCCGCGCCAGCGCCCCAAGCGGCTGCCGGCTCCGAGGAACCCCCCGCGCGAGGTTTGCGAGGAGCGCTTCCTAGCAACCGGGGGGAGCGGCCACGTCACGGTGGCGGGTTCTAAGCACCGCTGCCAGCGTAGGGCCACCGTGTGTACCTCCCAGCAGCTGCGGGCTGCTGAAGCTCTGCTCTCAGCCCTGTGTCCGCAGGTTTCGGTTCGCCTTTAGCCGCTGTATCCTACTCCAGGTGGTTGAGCGCATCCTTCCTCCTCGACCCCACCGCCGAGGCCCGGGCCGGAGGCTAGAAGCGGCCGGGCCCGGCCCAGCTCGCCTCGCCCCTTACGCCCGCGGGTCCTGCCACCCCCGTCCTCTGCGGGATGATGCTGGAGTCCATTCGCGTGACGGGTGAGCGCGCGCCAGGCCCGCGGCGGCAGGTGTGGGGCGGGTCACGGTCCCAACCGCCCCGAACCGAGGTAGCGGGAGGATGTGGGCTAGTCGCGCGGCGCGGGGACTCCACTCCACGCCCAGAACCTTGCGGGGCGCACAGAAAGCTCTCAGAAAAACGCGCGGAGGGAAGAGAGAAAACGGTTCCCTTTCCTTGGGTCGTTTGTTATCTATCAGTAAGCACATGCTATGGGATATAGTGAAGAAAATTACAATAGACTGATTACTGGTTCTACAAGTGTTCAATCTTAAATCCCATTTCAGAGCACAGTAGGTGTGCAATTAGGCATTATAATTTTCCAGAATGTTCAGAAAAAATCAGCTAAGCAAAAGAATACATCTTTACATTTTACTATTTATATTATGTACATTTGTGAGTATGTTTTTATTCTTAAATAGAACGTTTTGAGTTGATACTATTACTAGGTCTCTTTATAGTATGGGTTATACCAAGCATAAAGCAGAGGTGTTTGGACCCCGGATCTAAAAGTTTATTTGCCTTTTATTATTTATAAGTCAGTATGCATATTAACTGTTCTTGAAACACCGTACATAATATTAGAATAATTTCCAAGGATATTTTGCTGGGACTTGATTCTGTATGAAATATAAAACAAACTGGATTAAAGGACTGAAGCAATTATTTCTGAAATTGCTTCCTATGTAATCACTTTTGACTTATTAATCATGTTTTAATGTAATCTAAATATGACATCCTGGTAAAACTGTTGATTGGTGTAGTAAAGTGAAATAAGACATATATGCTGTTTGAAAATGGAATCAAATCAGGAGAGGTTTCTTTGTTTTCTCATAGCCTTTTATTTTTTTTTTCTTTCATAGCCTTTTAAAGAAGAGTTTAAGTTTTATTGTAGTAAGACCACTAAAATGTTGATTCTAAAATGTAGATTAATTACTTTATATTAATTTTACCCTGCAAATCCAAATTTAATGATTCTAAATATTTCCTCATTTACATTTTTTTCATGACTCGTTTATATAGGAACTAAATATCATATTGAATAAAATTATAGCTAACAAAGGCTGCATACTATGGGTCAGCACTGTTCTCCACTGTTAAGGATTTTAATTTTTAAAATCCTTACACAAATACTATGAGGTAGGCACCATTTTTACTTCATTTTACAGATAAGGAAACTACAGCACAAAGAAGTATAACTTGGTCAAGATTATAGCTACTGATAAACAGCTATCATTCAAATCAGACAAGCGCCATTCCAAAGCTCATATTCTCAACCTAAGAAAATCAGCACATGATTACAATGACTGTACACTGATTTGAGCTACAAAACCCCAAATCAAGATTGGTCAAAGTGTTGTTTTTTAACTTTTATCACGAGCAAATTTGTGAATAATACTTTTTGTCTGGAAAAATCATATTTTACTTGAATATAAATTTGTTTTCAAATTAGAAGACATCTAGCTCATTTCGTTGAGTAACAAAATGCTGCCAGAAGCTGTATCATACAAGATTACATTCATTTATGATTTCCTACTGCTTTATTTTGTATATGAGAGTAATTAATGATGAGTCATTTGGAAATGAAGTGCCAGATAATAAAGGTGAATGTTTAAAAATACTGGAGACAAAAGTCTTCCTAAAGCCAGTGTGTTAGCCTTAAAGGATGACTACACCTAGGCACACAGCTCCTGTTTGGCCTGGAGCAGTAGGCACTTGCTGCTAATTAAAACTTATCTTCAACCCCACCGTTTCATTTTCTGGGATCATTGCCTTCCTGGGATGATTTTTTCTTTCTCTTTTTCTTTTTCTTTTTTTTTTTTTTTTTTTGCAGTTTTTGGCTGGGGCTGGGTTTAAACCTGCTACCTCCAGCATATGGGGCCGGTGCCCCTTGGGATGATTTTTTTCCTAAACCTTCAGGCAACCAAATATTCTACCTTTGTCTCTCTGACCATCCTTTCATAAACAGGACACTGAGTGAGCAAAAACAAACACAAATATATGCTCTAATAGAACTTATAAATTGATTTTGGGGGAAGGCTGTCATATAACAAATGTAAAACCACAGCCACGATAGAGAACGTATAGGGTGTTATGAGGTTTTCAAATGAACAGGTTAAAGAAGGCATCTAACCAAGTGCCATTTGAACTGAAGGGTGAGTGGGTGTTAATCTAACGGGGTTTAGGGAGCAGTGTTTGAAGAGGTCTTGGATCTGGAGGGAGAATGGTATGAGGGTTTGGGAAAGTGAGAGGGGGCTAGTGGAGAGAGTAAGGGGGAATATTGTGTGAGTGGGGCTGCACAGGCATAGGGATCTGACTATGAGTGACCTCACAAACCATGGTTAAGAGGTTTGTCTTCGTCTTAGGTGGAAAACATGGGAAGTTTGCTCCTGGCACATTTACTGTCATTGTACATGATGTATAATGCTCACTTTTACTATGACCATCATCATTAACTCTTACTCTAAAAACAAAATACACAAGCACATCAGTTCCTGGTCCCCAAATAACAGTCACATTGTAAGACTAACTAACAGAGTTAACATTGAAGTGCTCCGTAACTGGGGAGGAAATGTTTAAGAATCCAGAAGGACAGTCAAGTTTCTGAGTTTCTGAATGACATTAGCAGTGCCTTTCATCTCTTATTCTTTCAGTTGATATACTACATGGATTGCTATTGAATTTGGAGATATTACAGTTAATAGATAGTGTTATAATGCAGAAAAATTGTGCAATAAATATATTTTTAAAGAAATTTATTTTTTATGTACTATTTACAAAATTAAGTTGTAACTTACATAAAGTACACAAGTTTTAAACATGCAGCCCATAACTTTGTGCATATATTACCATTGCCCAGAACAAGATATAAAACATTTCTAACACCTAGTAGGATTTTTGGTACCTCCTCCTGGATTACAACCCCTCCCTTAAAGGTAACTACTGCTCTAATTTATAATACCATAAATTAGTTTTGCTGTCTCTGAATTACATATAGATTGAATTATATAATATATACAGGTCTTTTGATCTGGCTTTTTTGCTCAACATTGGCAGAGCTTCATCCACATTGTTACTTGCAACTTCAATTTGTTTTTGCTCATTGTGGTGTAGTATTCCATTGTTTCAATGTACTGCAATTCATTCATCCTTTCTGCTGTTGAGAGATATTTTATAATTTGATGTTTTCCCCCCTATTTGATTTGAATTTTAAGTAATGAAATATTTGATAAAATTAAAGTGTTTATGTTGTTTGGGGATTATTTTGTTTTGTCCTTTCTTCTGTTTCTTATCAAGTAAGCTATTGTTTTATGGTATAATGTTATTCCAGGTTCTCAGGTTTCATAAGTATTAGCAAACCATATGAAATTGCCATTTTTTAAGTCAAAATTGGTTGAATAGTATTTTTCCAGTAGGCTTTTTCTGATGATCTTCCTTTCAGCCAGGGACCTCATAACTACTGTGAAACCTCACCTCTTCACAGTTGTGAAATGCCAAGTTTAGGGAGCCGTGTATTGTCTCCCCCATTCTTTTAGATGAGGAACAGGAGCTACTGATGGGGTTAGTGATTAGGCTAATATTACAGAGAGGTCATTGAAAGCACTGAGACTGGAAGCCAGGAATCCTGGTATCCTTTTCCCTTGTTCTAGATACATTTTAAACTTCCATTGTGTTGGTAACTTCAGTATATTCACCTATTTGTGAATATACTGAGTATCATATTGATTTTAATGTAATAATATATTTACCTTTTTTCTTCATTGTGAGTAATCACATTAGGGTAAATAATCTTCTTTGAGCCACAAATTATTTTTATTCACTCCATTATTACAAGTGAAACAGATTGCTGGTGGCTAACATGTTATTATATACAGAGTGTCTCAAAAGTCACCCAAAAATGTCACCATACATAGGGAAAGTGGGAAATTGAAGCTACATATACCTTTATTAACAAAATATTCATTACATCATTTTATAAAATATTTACAAAATATTCTCTACATGTTGTCCCCCTGTTTGTAAATAAGGGTACATCTAACTATTATTTCCCATTTTCCTTATGTATGGCAACTTTATGGGCAACTTTTGGGACACCCTGTATTTGGCTATCTTTAACGTGAGGAAGAGTGATTTCTAATTACCTTATTACTTTTGGGGTGGGAAACACGAAGTACACTTCTTCCAAAGAAGTCTGCTTATGTTTAAAAATAAAGTTTTAATTTTTTAGGAAAAAGGAGTCAGGAAATAGGATATTCTTTAATAAATTGGGTAGACAACTGGAAATCTTATCAGCCTCTTATTACGGTATGTTCTTAGACATGTTCAAAAATATTTTTCACAAAGTAAACAGGAGTATTTAAAATTATCAAAGCAGGGGCAGCGCCTATGGCTCAAAGGGGTTAGGGCACCAGCCCCATATGCCAGACGTGGCAGGTTCAAACCCAGCCCCGGCCAAAAAAAATGCAAAAATAAATAAATAAATAAATAAAATCTAAAGTAAAATTATCAAAGCAGTATTTTAGGTTCCATAATATTTATTAATGTAAATGAAATGTGATCAGTATTACTCTGAGAAATGATGTCTATCTTGTATGAGTTGTGTGAAGGACTGTGTGCCCCAATTTATGAACATAATGGGGATATCAACATTTGCCAGGACTGGCATTTGTAAAATAAATATATCGTTGCCACTCCCAAACTTTGCTTAGCAGCAGATGGTGCTTCAAAAAGACTGAATGCTCAGCCTCTCAGGAGATAATTACCAAGTGAACTGAATTGCAGCAATTCCTGGGGAGAAAGGTTCTGTCAGCTAAGGTACTACTCCTCCTTGAGTGTTGGCAGGTGGTTTAGGACTTTTTTTTTTCTTTTTTCTTTTTAATATTCTGAAGTGTATAGGTTGAGATGGGATAAAAATATGAATTTGGAGGTCACTGATGCTTTGTGACAAAACAGAAACAACTCTGTGAGCTCAGTTCTTTGGTCATAAAACTACTAATTCTTTGGAATCAAAGAGAGAATTTTTACATTGAATGTTGAGTTTTTTAAAAAACAGCATAGCATATATGTAATAAACCATCAAAATAGGCATTCTCCAGAGCAGTTTAATTCATTGATTTTAATGTGATGTAACTCTTTCCCTTTTTCTTGTAAAGACTGGAGGAGAAAAGAGCTTGATTACCTCTCTTTACCTTTCTGGTTGTGCCCAGTCCTTACCCTACTTCTCTAGGTTTGTGATACCATTATTCTTATCTGTTTCCCTCTTAGTGTCCATTTCAGTCTTTCTTTCATTATTCTCTTCTCCTAAACTTGTATCTTTTTAGGGAAACTGACATTGTTGTTGGGCATTTGGACTATAGCCTGTGTCCTGGTGTTCCTTAAACCTGTTTACCTCATCTGCCAGTTTTGACTATCATCTGCCAGTTTTGACTATCAGCTGGCAACAATTAAGTATGAAACGCCTGAGAAACCAGGACCCACTAGCCTACGATTAAAGTTTTACTTGTTCTATTATTTTTGGCTGGTTGAATCTTTAACATTTATTATTATATAAACAAAGGGTTCTTTTGTACAAATCCTGTACAAATCTAAACTAGTACATATAGTAGACATTTAGCCCTGCAGGTTCATACTTTTTATGTTATTGTTTAGATACCAGAATTCAGATTTCACATATTGGCCTAGAAAATGTTAGTTAAAGGATTTTTGAGTACCTTACATATTTGGATTGTTTATTATCTACTTTTAATCTACTACTGTTTCTTTACCCTAAACTCTGTGACTTCTGGGCTTTTGAAAACTAACATTTAGAACAGGGTTTCTCTACCTTGACACATCTGAAATTTTCGGATGAATATTTCTTTGTTGTAGGAGACTGTTCTATGCATTGAAGGATACTTAGCATCATCCCTAACCGTTACCCAGTAGCCCTTCTTCAGTTGTGACAATCAAAATGTCCCTAGATATTGCCAAATGTCCCCTGGAAAGTAAAATTGCCCTTGGTTGAGAATGACTGATTTAAGGCCTTTCCTGTTATACTATGTGCACTTTTTTTTTTTTTTTTTTTTTTTTAAAGAGACAGTCTTAGTTTATCGCCCTCAGTAGAGTGCCGTGGCGTTACACAGCTCACAACAACTGCCAGCTCTTGGGCCTAGACGATTCTCTTGCCTCAGCCTCCTGAGTAGCTGGGACTATAGGTGCCCGCCACAACACCTGGCTATTTTTTTGTAGCAGTTTGGCCAGGGCTGGGTTTGAACATGCCACGCTTGGTATATGGAGCTGGCGCCCTATCCACTGAGCCACAGGTGCCGTCCGTTATGTGCACGTCTTTAGTAGTCTTCTCAGAGAAATATAGAATGGTCCCAGAACTACAAGTACCTTTTTATCCAGACTGGATGGAGAATGGCATGTTTTGAATCATTTATTCATTCATTTAATTTATTCAAAGAACATTTATTGACAGGACTTGAGTTGAAGTCTTATTCAGATGAGCTGTATTTAAGACAGACTCAAACACTGTTGTTGGTTTATAATTATCTGCAAACTCTTAAAGCTGTACCTGAAATCTCATCTGTTTCTCTTCATATTACTCTTTTTTCTCTGAACTCTAGATTATTGTCTTTATCTTTTATCACATTTGATAATATTCTACTTTACATTATTTACATCTTCATAGGAATTCATTGTCTTTAAGGCCATATTAGAAGCAGGAATAATGTATTTATACAAATGTTGATCATAGTCATGCCCTTAATTTGTAGTATTTTACATATTTGTTGAATGAAAAACTGCAAATCAACACAGCAGCATGAGCAGCAGATATCCAGTGCTTCTTACCTATTTAAAGCACTTGTGAGGTCTAAAAACAAAGCTGCCTTCTCTTGAACTTGCCGTTTAATATACTGATATCTGTGTAATAGTAATTTGCTTTTCTGACTTGCAAAAGAGCCTTGTTTTTCTTTAACATTAACCTATAGCTTAGAATTATTAGGAAAATCAACCAATTCTTAGTATTGAGTAACATTACCAAAACATATCATGTTTAATCTTAAAAAATGGTTTTTTGAGGTAAATAGGGCTTTGTTGTCCTTCTTTTACTGATGGATACCTTTATATATAGTTCCTATAGTTCCAAATTTCATGATCATATTGGCTATGAAAGTACCTTGGATTTTACTTTGATAGTAATACTATTTAAAAATATCCTTTCAGTGAAATCCATACTCTGTAGTAGAGTTGAGTATTCAGGCTATGCATTCTGTGTCACATCTGTATTAACTTTGATCATCTAAATGATTTGAAGCTGAATATTTTGATAGAGCTTCAGAAGTGACATTATCTAGCATGACCAACGTTTAGTAATATATCCTTTTAATATTTAAAAAATATTTTCTAAAGATATTGCAAAATTGTGAAGTATAAGGAACTTTCAGAATACTTTTAACATAACAAACAATTTGCTTCATCTGGTATCTTTTTTATTTCCTTTGTTTTGATTTTGTTTATTAACACAGAAAAGCTTCACTGGCCTGAGCAAGAACTTGCTAAGAAGTCTGTTCTAAATGCAGAAGATTCATTTATCATTGACAGCAAAAGAAACATTCCATATTTACCTGCTGGAATACTAAAGGACATTTTCACAACTGGAACCAGTAGTTACAATGTTCTACTACAGAGCAAGGAGGAGAAAAAGCATCATGCACAAAAAGAGTCTTCCTCCACCTCCTCCAAAAAATATAGAAAACCCAGCAAGATTTCTGTCTCTTCTCATAGCAAAGATCCTCACAGGACGAAAGCCTCAGCGCCTGTGACAAGCAGTGGTTCTTGGTACTGCCTGGAGAGGCAGCCTGCTGTTTTTGTCACTAGTTCAGTGTCAAATCCTGTAAAGTTTACACATGATATCTCTGTTACAGGTAACAGCATAGTACTGCCGCCTAAACCCAAAAGCAAGGTCAAGCGGCGTAATTTCTCGATTCTTCCAAAGCCACAGCCACAGCCTCAGCTGTCTAGAAGCTTTGAAAAAGGAGATGACGTTTCTGGAAAAAGATTTTGTATATTGACTGCTATAAAGCCCACCAACTTAGAGAAAGAAAAACTGAGATTCTTCAAATCTGACTATACCTACAATCCCCAATTTGAATATGCTAATCTTGCTCTGTCAAGTGTGTTAGCCAAGCACAGCAACGCATCTGACCGATTTCTAAAGCAGGTAAAATAGCACTTCAGTAGTAGTATCTCATTTTTAAGTAGCTAAAACAATTATATGTGATTGTATAACCAAAAGAAAAAAAACCATTTAAAATATCCCAGTTATTTATATGTTATAGTTAATTCCCACCCAGTATGGATGGATATGTGATAAGAAATCTACAGGTGAGTGGTATCACTTATATGTAAACTATTTTGCATTAATCTAAATCTATTAAATAGACTCTTTGTGATAGGAAACAAGTATATGAGGAAAACAGCTTCTGATTCTGGTTCTAAGCTTTCATTTGGGAGTTACATATTTGTGGCATATTAACCAGCCCACATACCAGGGTTGGGTCCTTCACACCATGGTTTTGTTTTCTAATTGATTTTTTTTTAAGGTAGGATCTCACTCTGTTGCCCCAGCTAGAGTGCAGTGACATTATCATAGCTGACTGCAACCTGAAACTCTTGGGGTCCTCATGCCTCAACTTTTCCTACAACTGGGAATATAGGCATGTACCACCCCGCCTATCTAATTTTTTAATTTTTTGGTAGAGATGGGATCTTGCTATGTTGCTCAGGTTGGTCTTGAACTCCTGTGCTCAAACAGTCCTTCCTTGGTCTCCCAAAGTGTGGAACTGCCACTTCCAGCCTTTTGATTTTTTAGTACAATACATGGATATTCAGTCCCTGGTTCTTCCTGTTGTATTACTATATTCTCAGCTTGCTAAAACCTCCTGTAAGCAGTTTGGAGACTCAGGTTTGATTCTTGCCTTTGAACTTATTAATGCTTTACAAAAATTATTAATCATCATCAAATAAATAGTTAAGCACTCATTTAAAGAAGAAAATAATGAGATTTTAAAAATTATCTTCAAGGTTAGCAAATTATGATATGAATGATATGAATACTTTTAAATTACTCAAATTAGACTCCTAGCACATAGTTTTGTCTTTTAATAAATTTCAACTTCACTTAAGTATTTGAGGAGAAATTGGCTAATGTTTGCCTGTTGGGTATAGTTTTGAGATTGTAAAAAGACAGACTACATTTGACTAAATTAACTTTGTACAGGCCTTTATAATGCATTATCCTCAACTTGGCTTTGCGAAAATCTGTAGGATAAGTATAACTGCATAGTTCTACTTGCTTGTTGTGTGTGTTAATTTAGCATTTTTGCTGATACACGTAATACAATATAGTTATTTGGTCTTGTGGTCAGGAGACCTTTTGCTGTTTATTATAGATAACATGGAATCTGACCAGTCCTTTGAAACCATTAGGTAAAGCTACTATATAGAGATTAAAATAATTTTAATCATGATAGTTATTTATTTTGTTATGAGAGATCTTTTTTACTGCTTTTATTACAAATACAGTAGAACCTCCATAGTTGACCACCTCCCTACAATGACCACCTCCTGAAGTTAATCTAATTTTATGGACCAACATGCACCATATGTATGTATCAGTATAGTTAGCCTAGTTTTTTATATTGCCCCCCTCCGTATGTTAACCCGTTTGTTGCATTCCCTGGGGTGGTCAACTTATAGAGGATCTACTATGCTTTTTTTTTTTTTTTTTTTTACTACTTCTAGACATTCATTTTTTTTTAAATGTGCTCAGATTGTACTAAAGATTGTAACTCCAGCTAAAAAGCTATACAGAGGCATTTTGGATGGGCAAAGGCAGTTTTAACATAGTGAGAACACATTTAGGCTCTCCTACCTCCCACATGTGTACAATGGAGTAAAGGGAAATACCTACTGAAAAAGGCTTAAGAGGTTTTTGGATTATTAAATGAGGTAAAGCATAATACATATATTACAGTTAGCATAGTGCTTGGCACATAAGCACTAATAAAAATATTAGCTATTACTTGTTATTCTTATTTGGCTGTTATTCTTACATATGTGTGTGTGTGGGGATTGCTGTTGAACAGGGCTTCCACAAATGTAAAATTCATAATTACAAAAATTCTGCATTTTACCCCTTTAGTCCTGAAAGAGATAGCTGAGATTTGCTTATCAATATTTTTAGATTTGGAGATCTACCCTAGCCCAGCCTGTTCAGAGAGAGATTCCCACCATTAGATCAGGATGAGTGCTCTTTCATTTCTCTGGGAGGCAATTTGGGAGCCTTAGCAGCGCCAAAGATTGAAAATTGGCAATGCTTAGCCTGTGGCTTCACAATTTTTATTTTGACCCAATTTCCAGCTTAAACTTACACTTGGATTACTTTGGATTTCTAAACAGCACCAGCAATCCAAGCTGGCTTGAATTAGAAATGCCACCATTTGGGAGGAAGCTCTCAATAAATGCTAAGTCTACTGTTTAAACCACCGTAATCAAATAAAAGAAATTCATAGAACAAGGCCTCTAGAAAAATATACTTAAGTTCCTCTTCATCATCTGAGTGAATAATGACATAATGTCATATATTCCTCCTTTCCCCCAATAAAGTAACAACTCAGGGTTGGTCTTCAAGACTCAGAAACGTGCTGCTCCTTTAGGGACTCCACTTTATTAGTACCAGTAGTTAGTATAAAGACTTTTAAATGTGGTCCTTAGAAAACAGTGTCTTGCTTTTAGAGCTTATAGTATGAATAGAATAGGTAAATGATTGTTATATTAAAGTATATGTATAGTATGTAGATATATTGGACAATTAAGTTTGCAAACTCAATCCTAGAAAAAGTGCTATATACTTTATTGCTCAATATCACCACAGACACCAAATGGCAAATACTTTAAAGGTGACCATAATGATAATGAGGTATGTAGCACTTTTTCTAGGATGAGTTCATGAACTTAATTGTCTGACTGAATGTAAAATCATGATTGTCCTATAAAGCAAAACATCTACATTTTTTGATAGAAAAAATTTATTTGGAAATAAAATACCTTCACAAATGGAATGTCTTGACATAAATTTCTTTCTTTCTTTCTTTCTTTCTTTTTTTTTTTTTAGAGACTGAGTCTCACTTTGTCACCCTGGGTAGAGTGCTGTGGCGTCACGGCTCAAAGCAACCTCCACCTCTTGGGCTTAGGTGATTGTCTTGCCTCAGCCTCCCGAGTAGCTGGGGCCACAGGCGCCTGCCACAACACCCGGCTATATTTTGTTGCAGTTTGACCAGGGCCAGGTTTGAACCTGCCACTCTCGGTATATGGGGCTTGGCACCCTACTCACTGAGCCACAGGTGCCACCTTTGACATAAATTTCTTTAAGCCTGAGTTATTTTTTACTAGTATTGAAATAGTATTTTATCTTTGTAGACCTCAACTTGTCAAAACAGTGAATGGGAGAAAAAACAAGCCTTCCTTCTTTAAATTATACCTCTCCCTAGATTACATGATTTCTGTTTCGCAAATCATAAACCTTTCACAGGCACCCTGAAGTTATGAGGATTTTCTAAGAGATTATTTTGAGTTTACAGTGTTCCATAGTAGTTCTGTGTATTAGGTTGGAGAAATAGGGTCATTTCTTAGCTTACTAGCAAGAGAACTTTTCTTTTTTTTTGTTTTTTTGTTTTTTATCTAGCAAGAGAGCTTTTCTTACAGATCAGAGATGGAAACACCCCAGTCAGATTACATGTCCTTGGAAGAAGGTATGACTTTGATAACTCATTTAAATCCTTTTTGATTTGCCTTTGAAAACTCAACTAACACATACATTCTCAGATGTTTACCTTCCCAGAGTCTTTCCTACATAACAGCTTAAATATCTGTTTTGTCTGTTATAGGTGGTGAAAGATAGTGTAGGGTACTAAGCTGTTTATAAGTATCTTATCCTGGAAGCAGTTACCCTCTCTTTTTTAAACTCACCTTTGTATACCTCAAAGAATACCTCAAACACTGACAACACAGACGTTTCAGAAGTGGAGAGCCAAAAGTGGGAGTTGGGGAAGAGGAGAGTGGAAGGAGGGAAGAGGGTGGAATGGGCTGCAGGTGACAACTTCTTTCTTTGCCTGACTCTGTCATTCATTAAAGATGTGAGATCTGTTTTATTTTCTCAGTTATTCATATGTAGAATATAATTTTTTGGAATGGTGTGGTTTGTTTCTTTTTCTTTCTTTTCTTTTTTCTTGAGACAGAGCCTCAAGCTGTCGCCCTGGGTAGAGGGCTGTGGCATCACAGCTCACAGCAACCTCCAACTGCTGGGTCAAGTGAGTCTACTGCCTCCACCCCCCAAGTAGCTGGGACTGCAGGCACCTGCCACAATGCCTGGCTATTTTTTGATTGCAGCCATCATTATTTGGCGGGCCCAGGCTGGATTTGAACCCGCCAGCTCAGGTGTATGTGGCTGGCACCTTAGCCACTTGAGCCACAGGCACCTAGCCCTTTCTTTTTTTTTTTTTTTTTTTTTTTTTAGACAGAGTCTCAAGCTGTCGCCCTGGGTAGAGTGCTGTAATTTCACAGCTCACGGCAACCTCAAACTCTTGGGCTTAAGCAATTCTCTTGCCTCAGCCTCCCACGTAGCTGGGGCTACAGGCGCCCATCACAACGCCCAGCTATTTTGTTGTTGCTGTTGTTGTTGTTGTTGTTGCTGCTGCTGCTGTTGTAGCAGTTGTTATTGTTGCTTTAGCTGGCCCGGGCTGGGCTCAAACCCGCCAGCCTCAGTGCAAGTGGCTGGCACCCTACCCACGGAGCTATGGGTGCCGCTGTGGTTTGTTTCTTTTTATTATAATCTGGACCTAGTCTGTTCATGTTATAGACTAGATTATTGGCAAAAGCCCATTTGCTGCCTTCTGTCTCTCCTCTGCTTTTCACACTTCTGTTAGTTTCTTTCTAAGGTGCAAATTTGATCATGTCACTTGTTTTCCTGAAAAACCTCAGGGCTTCTCAAAATTTAGGATAAAGTCCAAAACCTTCATTTTTTCATTTTATTTTATATATATATATATTTTAGACAGAGTCTCACTCTTCATTCTGGGTAGAATGCTATGGTGTCATTGTAACACAGCAACCTCAAACTCTTGGGCTTGAGCAGTCCACTTGCCTCAGCCTCCCAACAATCTGGGACTATAGGCATGCACCATAATGCCCAACTAGTTTTTTTTTTTGTTTGTTTGTTTTTTGAGACTTTTTTGTTTGTTTGTTTGTTTTTTGAGACAGTCTTAAGCGGTCACCCTAGGTAGAGTGCCATGGCGTCACAGCTTACAGCAACCTCAAGCTCTTGGGATCAAGCAATTCTCTTGCCTCAGCCTCCTAAGTAGCTGGGACTACAGGCGCTTGCCATAACTCCTAGCTGTTCTTTTTTGCTGTTGTTACAGTTGTTATTGTTTTAGTTGGCCCTGGCTGGGTTTGAACCCACCAGCCTTGGTGTATGTGGCCAGCACCCTACCCACTGAACTATGGGCACCACCCAGTTTTTCTATTTTTAGTAGAGATAGGGTCTTGCTTTTATTCAGGCTGGTATGAAATTCCTGAGTTCAAGCAATCCACCTGCCTTCCAGAGTTCTAGGATTACAGGTGTGAGCCAAACTACCACACATGGCCTAGTCTAAAACCCTTCAGCATGTGGCCTGCAAGGCCTTACACCAAAGTCAACACTATGCTCCCTCAGCATCTTATACAAATATCTATCATAGCGTTTATCCACTGTTACCACCCTTAAGTTGCTTGTTTGTCTTTTAACACTAGACTCACTTCTTTTTTTTTTTTTTTTTTTTTTTTTAAATTT
>CAUYPK010106699.1:0-29118 GCA_963574355.1 Loris lydekkerianus
TTTTACAATGAAACTAAAATTCAGACCTGGAGTCTCTATAAAGATGTTCCAAATGTTATTAATTACTGGCATTGTTTTTTGCCAGAATCTCTCTTATCTGTCGGTCAAGTTCACTTATTATCCGATCCTCGTGATTGTACACACCCGTTCTCATCAATGTGTCCCTCTCTTCTATGAGGCGAGTCAAATAATCATCCAGACCTTCTTCCAATGCATTACTCTGTGGGCCATCCATTTTCCCACTTGCTATCTCTCTGGAATCCTGGCCCTGTTTTTGTTCTTGTTGCCTTAACCTGAAAAGCCAAGAACAAATGCCACTCTAGCAACTGTTTCATTTTTCTTAATAGCACTATTTAAAAACAAAATGATAAAATGGTAAAATAAGTGTTTAGTTAATATTTTCAAGAAGAAAACAAAAACCAACGTTCCACTTGGCTAGTCAGAGTTAACATGCTTATAAAAGGAAGTTTTATAAAGCAATACTTGTTTTCTAATTATAAAATACATGAAAACGGTAGATATTTTTGGAGCTGTGTAAAGAAAATTAAAAATTCATATATATACTTTAAAAAATGTATTTTCTCAAAAATTAATGATATTCCATATGCAATGCTTTCTTCACATATTTAGTCAGAAAGCTTTTCCTACTTCATTAAGTATTCCTTGAAAATGCCTTTTCCACCCCATTGGGATATACCTTCATCTAATCCTTTATTGTGATCTTGAGTTTATAGCCAAACTTTTGTTACTGTTTTGAACAATTTCTTTTTCTAAATTCATTCAACAATTGTTTATTTGTGCCAAACAAGTTTTGGGGACACTTCAGTGAACCAACAAGAAAAGTCCCTTTTACTATGGAGCTTGTATCAGTATTTGTAGAAATTCTATAAATGTGAATGTGTTGGTTTGAAGGGCATGTACATGACAAGGTTGTATGCATATGTCCAAGTTACATTTGTGATAATCTCATTTGGGGACGAAGAAAGGAGAGAAAAAGGGAGATGAAGGCCAGGGATTTGGGTATTTCCAACTGAACCTGTGCATTGTTGATCACACAGTTTTGAAAATGGAATGGTAATAAAACTTAGTGAACTCAGTGACACTCACACTAAGTTTGGATAGGAAATGTTTTAATTTAACTTAGAATGTACAATTAAGATGTAGCTTTATATTCTTCTATATAACTGGTGACAGATGTTTCAATTTGTAGTTATTCCTAAACTTCATCCTGATAAGGTAAATCAATTATGAGTGTAAGCCCCTCCTCCCCGATAGTCTTCAGAGAAACCAAGCCAACGAGAAGTCCACTTCTGAATGTGCACATGGAGTGGGGAGAGCGGGGGAGAGGGAGGAAGAAGCAGTGAGGACAGGCCCTGCTCAGACACCCAGGAGGACCAGGCCCCGGGGGATGTATGCCTATTGGCAGTATAGCTTCGTTTATTTGGATCACTCTTTGAAACACGTAACTCCTAATATTTCTCACAAAAGAGAAAAAAAAACAATAAACCCCCCCCCCCCCAAAACCTGAAGTATACAGTCTAAGAAAGATGCCAGGTGTCTTCTATTCTGAGAAAGCAAGCCTAAACAGTGATGGGCACTGTGCTCCAGGACCCAGGTGGGGAACTAAGTGCTTGACAAGATACTGGTAGCACATCTTTCCACTGAGTTAGAGCAGTTTGTGTAGATGCTTCAGGGCAGATCCCTGAAGAGTGTGTCCCTAACCTAATTCCTACAGCTACCTTGGGGGGAAGGGTCATTAAGGAAATTAGTGACACACAATGACAAATTATGTACCAAAAGGTTTCAGTATTTATTTCTCTTTTGTGCATCACCTAATTATGCATGAAAATGAAAATTATCAGTCCTCATCACAATAGAGTTTTAGAACCTGGTAGCTGAATAAGCCCATAAAATATTAAAGGAAACGCTGGTAACATTCCTGACGAACCCTGTCTAGACTCTACTTGCACATTTCCTGCCACTTGGAAGCTACTACTTTGCAGAAGTACTCCGTTAGAGAGCTCCTTCTCACACTGAACTTGGCGTGCCTCTTTACAGTTCAGTGACTGGCTATGATTCTGCTCGAGAGGAGAAGTGTCCATACTTCTTTTTAACATGACTGCCCACCAGATATTTGAAGGCAGCTATCTGCCACTCTGCCCAAGAGCTCTCCAAGTTCTCTCCTACCCACTTCTTGGATGGTTATTGCCCCTACCGTCCTGGGCACATTCCATCAGAAGCTCTATCTAGACACCTGATTTTCCTGAAGTATGTTCACATTAGTAAGAACACTCCAGAAGTGATTTTTTTTTAAAAAACCAGTACTGAATAGTACTTCTCTGAATGTCCCTAAAGGCACTGACTCTTCAGCAGCCAAATCACATTATTATTAGTGACCCCTTAAATCCTCCTGGGCTTCCTCACATCAACTGTTTTACTGTGTATTATCTATCATTTAAGTGATTTTTCTTGTAACTTACACAGAAGTCTCTATTTTTGCCTCTAATAAATTTAATCTTGTTGGTTTTAGTTCTCTCTGAATCTAAATTTATAAAGACATTAATAAGATTCAACTTTATATGATCTACGAATTTGATAGGCAAAATGGTTACCTTCACTTAAGCCAGCAAAACCATGCTCAGCCAACAACAGGGACTTTATATTTGCTAAACTGAAATTTTAAAAGTGCTATGTATACTATATGACAACAAAAGTTTGGAAGGCAAAGATCATGTTATAATGCATTAATTTGTAACAATTTCAGCGTTTACAACACTGTAGACACTAAATAAACATTCGTTGAATAAAAATGAGAAAAACAGTAGTGTAGCTTGAACACTGTTAAGCAAGGCTCTTAGAGTCGAGCTTTTATGACTGAGGTTTATTCATTTATCTTCCAAATAGTTATTTAATTCAGCTAGGAGCCCTTCTAAGACAGTGACTGCACTATATATGGAGATATAATGAGATACCTTATCAAATGTACATGTGTAACAATGAACATTATTTGCCTCCAACCATCCCCAGCTCGTATGTCAATGCCCTATCCTCGGATATGATGGTATTTGGAGATGGGCCTTGAGAGCTAATTATATTTACATAAGGTCACGAAGGTAGGACCCTCATGATGAGATCAGTGCCTTCATAAGAAGAGATACCAGACAACCTGCTTACTCCTTCTTCCCACAGGTCACAACACAGCAAGAAGCTAAAACCAACCATGCTAGCTCCTGATCTTGAACTTCTAGCCTCTAGAACCACGAAGAAAGAAATTTCTGTTTAAGCTACTCAGTCTTTGGTATTTTGATGTGGCAAAAGATAGTGCTTTGCTGAAATAGAAATGTATGAGTCTCTTGATAAATTTAGCTAAAAAGTCTTCCCTCAAAAAACTACCCTCCAAAAAGATTTCATTTCTTTTCATGCTACTTCTGAAAGACTTCTTTCCTAACATGAAACACTGCTGAAGTTGTGATTAAGAGGAACATGACACTACAGAGAAGCCCAGTGTAGCCCAGCAGTTAAAAATACAATCTCTGGGATCAGATTTGAACTCTGACTTCATGATTTACTAGCTTTGTGACCCTACTAACATGATTAAAACTCTGCTTAATCCTCCGTTTCCTCATTTGTAAAATAGGGATAAATATCATCTTCACTGAGTTGCTTTGAAGATTAAAAAAAAAAAAAAAAGAGATAGGCATATAAGGCATTTAAAATAGTTCCTGACACACAGTAAGGATTCAACAAATAAGGGCTATTTTAATATAACTACATTTGAAATTTCTTATTTTATGATTCAAAATTCAGCTTAATAGTAGCAATAATCCTGAAACAGCCAAACAAAAATGAACTTTAAAGTACTATGCTATAAACAGAAACACAAGAGCTACCCCTATGATTCAAAATTCAGCTTAAAAGTAGCAATAATCCTGAAACAGTCAAACAAAAATGAACTTTAAAGAACTATGTTTATAGAACAGAAACACAAGAGCTAACCAAAAAAACAAAAAACAAACCTGGTATAATGGGCCTTTGACACAGATCTTCTATTATAGAAGATTGCTACTTTTTTTGGTCTTATCTATTTTATCCCTCAGAAATCTGAAATTGTACCTTCCCTGGACCAGTGACTAATTAAAAAGCTGTCATATCAGAACTTTTATTTTTGAAAGAAACAAGAAATACTTGTAGTTACTGTACCTGTTCAATTCGTTTCTTATATCCAATAATTCTTGTCGCTCAGTTTTTACCGTATCTTTTTCCTCAGCAGCCAGGTAACGCAATCTCATCTGTTCCAATTCCTCCTGCTGTTTTTTAAGACGAGCCATTTGACTTTCTTGCTCCCTCTTAAAAGAAACAAAGACATAAGCCAGATCCCTAATATTATGAATAAATATATTTCAAGACTTTGGCTTTGATTATAATACTATTTGACAATACTCATAATATAGCCACGCACTGCCAATTCTTTTTTTTTCAAGATATGGAGTCTTGATATGTTGCCCAGGCTGGAGTGTAACAGCTAGTCACAGCTGCGATCATAGCACACTACAGCCCTGAATTCCTGGCTTCAAGCAATCCTCCTGTGAAGCTGGGACATAGGTGCACATCACCACACCCAGCTGCTATGCACTGCCAATTCTATGAGTCACATATTATCTAGAAATGTAGGTTTTCTCTAAAAACTATATGACTTCTCTTTTTGCTATAAGTCATATTCATCAATTGGTGATTGATGCTAGCAGAATATCACAGTGTAACAAAGTTGAGGGCAAGAAAGGATGCTGTCAACACAAAAAATTGCCACAAGGACCAATGATAAAAGCAACATCTAAGAAATGGTAAATTATACAAAGATGTACATAGAAAAATTCAATAACTGTCCCTATACTAATCACTAATTCTACCCCCATTTAGTTAATATGACTTTCCAATCTTTCCTCCAGGCTCATGCTAAAACTTATGCACATACCTTTATTTAAAACAAAAGTAGAATCCAACACCTTATTTTGCATCAAAAAAATGTAACAATTCCTCTAGGTCAATAGATAAAATCTTTTAAAATTAATGTGTAACATTCCACAGCATGCCCATTCCATGACATTCAACCATTCTCCCAATAACAGATGCTTTTCCTACTACAAAGAGCGCCATGAGGAAACACCCCATCACTTAACACACAGTTGGCTCATGAATCCTGAAGTGCTTTTCTTTCTTTAGGACAGAAGCTCAGAGTGGGAGAGCTGGGTCAACAGATGAGTGTAATATTCTTTTTTAAAAAACTTATTAAATTATAGCAAGCAGAAAACTAATAAATCACAAGGTACGTTTACCTTTGATATATTTTCACAAAGTGAACTACTTACTGAACATCCAGATTAGGACATAAAGATTGCCCGAACCCCAGAAGTCCCTATCTACTCCCAGTCACCAACAACTCACCTTTCCCAAAGATAACCACTGCCTTCATTTTAATACCACAAATAAGTTCTGACTGCTTTGAGTTGAGCTTTATAGAGAATTGTGCAGTATATATATATTTGTGTCAGGGTTCTTTCACTAATTCTGTTTTCCAGATTCATTCATATTGTTCAGTATAGCTAATCATTCACATTATTATATAGTATTTCATTGAGTAAATATATTGAATAATATATTCATTCTCCTGCTGAAGGATGTTTGAGCAGTTTCCACTTTTGTATTATGTAGAATACAATAATGCTGATGTGAAGACATTACCCATGTCTTTGGGAACACATTTGTGTGCATTTCTATTGGATATATCCATAGGCTACAAATTGCTGGGTCAGAGGATGTAAGACTTTCAGCATTTGTAAAATGCTGAGTATTCCTTATCTGAAATACTAAGGACAAAAGTATTTTAGATTTTGGATTTTTTCGAATTTTGGAATATTTGCAAATACATCATGAGACACCTTAGACTCAAGTCTAAACACAAAATTCATTTGTTTCTTACTTATAGACCTTATATACATACACTAAAGGTAATTTTACACAATATTTTGTTTATTATTAATTGATTGAGACAGAGTCTCACTTTGTTGTCCTGGGTAGAATGCCATGGTGTCATAGCTCACAGCAACCTCAAACTCTTGGGCTCAAGTGATCCTGTTGCCTCAGCCTCCCGAGTAGCTGGAACTACAGGTACCTGCCATGCCTAGCTAGTTTTTTCTATTTTTGGTAGAGACAAGGGTCTTGTCTTTGCTCACACTGGTCTTGACAACATGAGCTCACAGAATCTACTCACCTTGGCCTCCTAGGTGCTAGGATTACAGGTGTGAGCCACTGTGACCAGCCCTATACAATATTATAAATAGTTTTGTGAGATACCTGTCACATGAAGTCAGGTGTGGAATTTTCCATTTGCAGTGTCACGTCACTTCTAGAAAAGTTCAGATTTCAGGTGTTTGGATTAGGGATGCTCAATCTGTCCTGCCAAATGGTCTGCAAAGCAGTTAGCCATGTATGTGTATGAACTGACACTTCCAGATAAGTCCTAGTGTTCCATGTTCTTGTCAATACTTGGTAATGTCATTTTTTTCACTTTAATCATTCTGACAGGTTATGTGGTGGTATCTCATTGTGATTTTATTTTGCCTATTTCAAAGACTAATTAGGTTGAACACACTTAAATATTTTAATAACATTTGGATATCTTCATTTATAAAGTTCTTATTCAAACCTCTGGCACTTTTTCCTACTTGGTTGGTCCATCTTTTCTTACTGACATTTATATACATGTATAATGGGTAAGTTCTCATAAACTGTAAATATTGCTTAGTAGACTTCGTTACCTTTTCACTCCTTTAACGGTGTTTTTGATGAACAGACGTCCTTCATTTTAACATTAGTCCAAATTTTTCTGATTCCTTTTTTTTTTTTAAGAGTTCTTTATATCTTATGAAAATTTTTTTGCCTGTTTCAGTCTTGAAGATATTCTTTCATTACCCTCTTGAAGTTACATTTAGATCAGTGGTTATTATGTAACTGGTTTTATGTATGATAGGAGATCAAGATTCATTTTCCCTTACATAGAGTGCCAGCAGACCAACAATGATTGAAAAACACCACTGGCCCCTCCCATACTGCTTGGCAATATCACCTCTGTTCATTTATGTATGGATTTGCTCCTGGATGCTCTATACATCCTTCTCTGTTCTTGTATTAACACTACACTGTCTTAATTACTATAATTCTTACAATGATAAGTCTTGATATGTATCTGATAATATACAGATTACCTTCTACCTTCTGGCTGTTCTTTAAAATTATTTTAGCTATTCTTGGCTCTTCATTTCCATATAAATTTCAACTTCTAGGGGAAAAGACTCATTTGATTATGGTTATACAGACAACTTGCCCCAAACCAATGTAGTTACAATATTAGTTCTTTAATCAATGAACATATTTATCTCTCCAATTATTTATGTTTTCTTTACTTTTATTTGATAATACTTTATAGTTCTCCGCATGTTAAAAACGAAAATCTTTTTTTGTGCTCCTTGATATTTGATTTTAGATGCTATTGCAAATGGCAGAGTTTTTAATTTTCATTTCCTAATTATCTCCAGGAGAGATAATTGATTTCTACACATTTACTATGTTTCTAGCAAACCTGCTAAACTCAACTATTTCTAAGAGGGTCTCTGGGTAATTTTTGGCTTCCTAAGTACATCAGTGTTATCTGCAATAATGAAAGTTTTACTTTTTCCTTTCCAATCAGTATAATTATAATCTTTATTTCTTTGTCTTGTCCTATTACACTGGCTAGAACATCTATGATACAATGTTGATTTGGGGGGTAAAGTTTCAATATTTGAAGACAGTGTTTTATGAAAATATTCTTTTATGTGTCTGCTCTTCTTTTATTTTATGTTAATCATATTTTGTCAATCAAAATCCCCCCATCTTGTTATTTACCCATTTTTACTCTTCTTTAAGAAATAACATGTATCCCTCATTTAAGTAATCTACTATAAATTAGGACTTTTATAATTTCAGATAATGCAACATACTTTAAACACTTGACTCTACTTATCTCTTCATATTCTGTACTATTTTGGTCATACATTTTAATTCTATGTATATTTTAAGTTCAACAAATATTGTTCTTCTATGACTACCATCCACTTACGTTCAGCAGGGTTTAGTTTCCGTTGCTCTTTATTCTCCTGCATATCAAAGCCTTCACTGGGGATCATTTTCCTTCTGCCCAAAGAAACCCACTAAGTGTTTCCTTTACTTCAGGTTTGCCATAACAAATTCTCCCAATTTTTGTCTGAAAAGTCTATGTCACTTTCATTTATGAAGAACCTTTTCACAGAATATAGAATTTTAGCTTAGCAATTATTTATTTGGGCAGTTTAGGGATGTTATCTCACTGTCTTATGAATTCTTTTACTTTTGTTTAAGTCACCTGCCAGTCTTATTGCTGCTCCTTTGACGGCAATGTATCCCACCCTTCCTCAACAGCTCGTAAGATGTTTCTTTGCTTTTTGTCAATTTTGCTAGGATGTGAATTATAGTTTACTTTGCATTTATCTTATTTGAAGTCCACAGATATTTTTGAATCTATAAATTGATATCTTTTTCACTTTGGGAATATTCTCAGCTAGTATCTCTTTAAATATTGCTTTCTCCTCATTCCCTCTTCTGAGGGCTTCCAATTACACGTAAGGTAGTCTCAAAAGATCCCATTTCTCTACTACATCTCTCCATCATGTCACCTGTTTTCTACAGCATAGTGATTGTTGTATTTCAAACTTGTCTGATGACTCCAACATCTGTTGTTTAATTGCTATTGAGCAAAAGACAGAGACATTCTATGGAGGAAGAAATGTATGTGGCCAATAAACATAGGAAAAGATGCTCAAAGTCATCAGTAGCTGGGGGGATGAAAATGTAAGCTATATAGTGATACTATTTCACTTTAGACCAACCAGACTGAAAAATTTAAGGTAACAGTCAATTGCTCGCAATAGTGCGAAGAAAACAAACAAGTATATGCTACTGGAAACTGCACATTCGTACAACTGTTGTAGAAAATAATTAGGCAATAATTAGTGAAGTTGAAGATATGAATGTACTCCAGCACCAGAAATTCTACTTTAAATATAAACACTACAGAAACTCTAACTTGTACAAACGCATTCAGTCTTGTCTTATTATTAAAAAAACTGGAAAGAACATGTCCACTGAAGGAACACTGGACAAACTAAGATTTATTTGTAGAGAATAAGTCCATGTATAAAAAGGTTAAAAACATAAAAAACTAAGCAATGTTATTTGCAGATATTTTTAATACATATTATACAAGTATAAAGAAAAGCAAAGTAATAATAAAATACAAATTCACTAGCAGAGTGGTTACCTCTGGAAAGGAAGAAGATATAGTTGGGAAGAGCACACTGAGAGCTTCCAATGCATTCATAACGCTGTTTCTTAAACTAGAAGGTGGGTGGAGCGTGTAAAAGAACCATGTCTTTGAAATGTACATTTCATTTAAAATGTAATTAATTTACACACACACCCCAAACTCTCATCTATGACTGACGAGAGATATGATTATTGGTGATTTTTATTTTCTATCTTATATGGTAATGCAATATTTGAATTTTTTTAACAGCAAGGAAATATGATTGCAATCAGAAAAAGGAATACTTTAGTTTTAAGTATTCTGTAAAATTGTAATTTTTTAATGAAACGTGAAACATTTTTATTAGCAAACATAAAATCCTTTAAATGCCCTTAATTTTTAATCAAGCATATAGCATTAATAATAGTCACACACACACACACACACACACACACACACAAATTAGAGATTAGGGAAAGAAATCCTCCAGTGCCAGGTGCTCTAGGTTAAAGACTCCTCAATCAAGTGAGTATAATCTTTATTTTGCCTTGGCTCCCTATAAATCTAGAGAGGAGATGTAAACACACATACACTAGACTAAACAGCGGCTAAAAAGTGGCCACTACTCACTCTCCCACTCACACATACCATGTAAGTCTGTGGGAAAAAACTTACAACTAAACTAAGGAACTCAAGTAAAGTTTTCTGAAAATAATCCAGAGCTGACAAGTCAGTAGGAGGGCCTGGATGGTTTCAAGACACAGTTTTTAACCAAGACTTGGACCTCCAACTGTTTTCTTAAACAAAGATTTACATCCCATCCTTGGCTAAATTACTTATAAATTAATCAAATTAATTACTCTGAGTGGATGAGCAGGAGGCTGGACAAGATAGTGCCGATGTCAGCCAATGAAGTCTGTGTTGTTTTAACTAAATATATCAGCTTAGTTTTAAACAGATCTACTGTGCACAAATATGGTAAGGGACCCACATCCTACTCAAAGTCTTAGCTCTGTTTCCTGTACTGGGAAAACATACCCAGTTTTAATATATCTGACACAAAAATGATAACTCTTCTATAACAAATTCATGGTTTTATAACAATGATTGGTTTATTTTTAAAAAGCAGTGGCTTTTACTCTGCTTATATAACTATATTTTAAGTTGTCAAGAAATGTTTTTAAATAAATCTATAAATATGCTGTAAGCATAAGGAACAGACAATCTTAATTCAGGTAGTTGTAGACAAACTTAATGCAAGAATTTGCTTTGATTTTAAAACATTTTTATAGGATGTCCTTACTGAGAAGGGAAAAAAGGAAACTAAATTACCCCTTATCCCTTAAACGTCTCACAAGTAAAACATTTACCTCTGTCCCAAGATAACAAACCCAGAATGTAAGGATATCATTTCCTTATTTTCTAAATTAGGATTCATTTTATGTTATACTTATTTATATTTTACAGCTGTTTACAAGAACAAAAAAGCTTACAATTTGGAAATAGATTTTTGTGGTTGTGAATCAGAAAAAAAAGTTTTCTTTTCCAAATAATTAGAAGGTTAAGATTTTTTTAATTCACAAATTGACTATACTAGGTCACCTTTGAGTAATGGAAATCTCTGTTTAAACATTCTTTTGGCAATGGGCACCAAGCATTAGATCTTATTTCCAAACTTTACCAGCTGGGTCTTGTCATTAACATTTATTAACAATCTAAGATATGGCTTTCTCTGTCTAATCCGTACTACACAAATGTTCTGTATGGCCCTCCAGAGGGTTTTGATGTGACAAATTACTGGCAGAGATTATAGCCCCATGGCTATTCACCAGAGGCAATGTAAAATTAACATGGTACTAATCCAATTTAAACAAAAAGTTGCATAAACAATCCTCTGAACAAAACCAGATAGATGATTCCAATTTTATATTCAAACACAATAAACATGTTTTTAATAAGTTTTAGGGAAAATTTTTGAAATATTCACATATGAAATGTGCCAATTTGATGAGGTTATTAATGTTAGTCTTCCAAAAACAGTTAGTGGCAGAGCACAATTCACTGTGGTAATCCCAAAGTCTATTACTTTTCTTCTTTAAGTGTACATCTCAATGCAGTCTGCAGAATGTCAATGATTCCTAGTGACCTCAAAATTTGTTTACAGTGTTGTATCTAAAGCAGAAACTTGTGGGATGAGAATAAAGCTGGTCTTTAATGAGAGAGCAATGAACAATTTCTACGCTTAAAAAGCTTTTATTTTTTTTCATGGAGTATAAGTTTTGGAGATAAAACAATTTAATGCTATGTTTTCTTTCCTTTTCTTAATACACTTAAAGTAATTCAGGAGAAAGAAGGCATCTGAACTTTTGTGATATCCCTAATAGGGAGGATACCAAACAAATAAAATAACCATAAATAATGAAAATTATACTTGCAATGGTTTGGGGGCAAGAGGGCAGAAAATACAGGTGATAGATAAATACAAAATGGATTAAATGGAAAAACTAGAAAATAATATTAGGATGTTTTGGAAGGAGGGTTCTTTGGTGGGAGTCTTTCATACTGAGTCTCCTTTTAAAGATTATCTCACTATCCCAGTGTAAAACTAACAAAAGCCATGAATTTGTGGGATATACAATTTGCTTGTTATCCAAAAAATTAACTCAAATGGTAAAAAAAAAAAAAAAAAGAAATGTAATTTATAACATACAAGACTTAAAAGTCAATTACAGTTAAAAGTTCTTACATAAAGGTATTTCTTAAGAAATATGTCAATTATAATGAGATTGTTTTAATAATTAATGATTACTCATTTCTCCCAAGGAAAATGTCCTAAGCAATAGCTAATACTTTTCCATCTTTTCACCTGATTTTTGTAGGGCCTCATGATTAATCACAGTGCATCTGTCTCTTTATTGTTTACTATTCAACTTCTGCTTCTTCCTTATCTACTCCCTATTTTCAATCTGAAATGATTTCCAACCCAACAGAGTTATTTGAACACTTCTCTTTGGCATGTTTCTCCTTTAGCTTTGAGTGACATACACAGTGATAACCCAGCTGGCCTCCTGTTTTTCTAATACTTGCCAATTTCATTTGCATTTCTCATCATCCTGTTTTAGTGTTGTTAATCAGTCTTCCCATTTGAACTTAAGGTCCACATGACAGCAACAGCTATAGTGTCTTTTTAACAAGTTACAATTTATTGAGCACATACCATGTAATAAACACCTTATTAAATAGACACTTTACAGATGACTCATTTAATTAGTGTCTACCACAGGGCAAGGTCCACAGTAGGTTCTCAATAAGCACTTGATGAACGAACGAAAGAATGAACAAAGGAACTAAGTACAAGAACTAACTATAAAATGTTTCTTCAGACTCAATACACCCACACCCCTTTATACTCAACTTTGGCAAGTTCACCTACTGACCCTTTTGCGTATCTGCATTCAGCCTGTATGTGTTTTCCCTTCTGTGCTGTTTTCTACAGAACATCTATTAAAACTACCATCCAAATACAAGTAAATACAAAATACTGCTATTACTCAAACTATATCCTACACCAACCCCACTTCCCTACCACTCACTGTATAACATCCTCCTATTCTCCACACTTAAAACATATAAAGTATTATTGGTGTCTGTCATTTCTTTGAACAACTGATCAGTCACAAAGCCCTCTAATATTTATTCTATTCATCAATATCCAAAGCTACCACCCAATTAGGTCCCCGCTGACTAAAAGTAACAACACTGTGGCTCACCTCTTTTAAACAACAGTTACTATTTATTGAGCTCATACCATATAACAAACACTATATTAAGTAAACACTTAACAGACCCCTTATTTAATTCTCAGAACAACCTGGGAGGAAAACTTCTCATTGTGCAAATGAGGAGACCACTCAGAGAACTTAAATGACCAGAGTCCCAGAGTTAAGGGCGGTGCCTGTGGCTCAAAGGGATAGGGCGCCGGCCCCATATGCCAGAGGTGGTAGGTTCAAACCCACCCCCAGCCAAAAACCGCAAAAAAACAGAGTCCCAGAGGTAGTAAGGGGCAAAGCCCAGAGACAACTCAGCTTTTCTGATTGCAGGGCCAGGTTCTTAAGCACTACACGTGCCAGTTCTGATACAATTTGTATTCTGTTCCTTTTAACAGCTATTCTCATCACATTATTTCCTTGTCCCCAGTTCCACAAGGTCTCCTCCCTGTTGTACTGTCTATGACCTAAGTATCTTGGCATTGTGACCACGTATTAGCTCCTTCTTCAATCTCTGTAATTCTCATCACTGGAGCTGGTCTCTTTAATGCTGAATGATGACACTTTCTTTGCTAGAATATATCAACTCATGACTTCTTCTACCTCAGTACTCTTGTTAGAAATCCCTGACCTCTGTAGCTTATTTTCTTTTCCTTGAAATTCTTTCATTCTTTGGCTTTTATGGACTGAAGCCATAATACTATGAAAGGGAGTGAGCCTATGCCTGGATTTTGGTCAAATGATTTCAACTCCAGCTGTTAGTTGGTACCAGTGTGATCATAGGCAGCTTAACCTCGCTAAGTCTTGCTATCTTACTCTATAATACTCCCTGCTTTACCAGGATCTTTGTTAGGATTAAAATTTCTAAAGGGTTTACATAGCACCTGGCCCATCAAAAGCCTCAGTAAGTTCTGACTGCTCTACCAGCATCATCCTCTCTCTCTCTAGTTACTATTCTTTCCTTACCTTTCCTTTCTCATTTTTAAAGAATTCCAAGTTCTATCTGACACAGCTTCAATTACCACCTCTGCAAAGGACTCCTTCATCTACTTTTAAGCCAAATTATCCTTCCAAAAACAGATCCATATTTCAATCTGCTAGCTGAATTTCTTTCTGTAAAAATCAAAACACCCATATTTGCAAATCCTATCTCCTTCCCACACTCCAACCAGTTTCTTGGTAACATATATCCAAAACTGGAAACTTTTTCAGACACCAAGTGTTGAAACCTTGACAGGAATAGAGAGAGAGAGAGAGAGGGAAAGAAAGATTTTTTTTTTTTTTTTTTTTTTTTTTTAAGAGACAAGATCTCGCTCTGTGGCTCAGGCCATATACTGCAGTGGCACGATCACAGCTCACTGTTAAGTTCAACTCCTGGAGGTTCAAGCAATTCCTTCTGTCTAAGCCTCTGACTAGCTAGGAATATAGGCATGTGCCACCACCATGGGCTAATTTCTCTATTTTTTGTAGAAATAAAGTCTCTCTATGTTGTTTTCCAGGCTGGTATTATTGAACTCTTGACCTCAAGCGATCCCTCAACCTCCCAGAGGGCCAGGATTACAAACATGAGCTACCATGCCCAACCCTTGATACATCACCTTTGACAAGAAACCTCTCACTGCCTTTCTACTGCTACCATAGGGGTTCCAATCCTCAGTACCCGATATGACCCCTAAAATGGGCCCTCCTTTGTTTTATAAGAACAGTGTGTGTTTTCCCACTTCATACCTTTTTGCTATGCTCATTCTATTCATTATATTTACATTTCCCCACTACTTTCGTTTATCACAAACAAATCCTCTATTAAAATCCTACTACCGACCTCTGGAGATGAAATACCACCTCTTCTATGACACCTTTCTCAAGTTTGATTAAACAGTATACCTTCCCCTCTCGGGTATTCTATATGGTTCTTTTCAGGGCTCTTACTATTAGGTAGTAAATGCTATATTTATGGTTGTTTCTTCTTTACTATTAAATTGCAAGCTCCCTGAAGGGAAGGCCTATGTCTTATATGTACTTACACTTGGAATAATATAATTTTATACTTACTGTACACATAGGACAGTGCCCTGAATACAGAAAATCCTTAGTACTACACATGTTTATCCTTAGTTCTGCCAGCATTTATATAATATTATAATATATAATATATTCACTTGTTGTATTAGTTTATGCTTACTGTTATGTCTTTATTTCATAATGTTTACAATCTCAACTCATCCACAAACTATGTTAGGTTAAACTGTCTACTTCCTAATTTTCATGCAGTCTGGTAATATACTCTATGAAAGTAATAAGCATTTAAAATAATAATACCACAAAGATGTATTTGATGGTTATGAAGATAAATTAAGAAAAATACAAACCTAAAAGTTTCATTCAGAATAAAACTGACATATTAAAGAAAAGCAAAATTAGAATAAATGAACCAATACTGATCCTGAAAAGTTTTAGTTCAAATAGATTAGATTCAAAATAAAAAGGGTAATGGGTGGGGCCACACCTATGGTGCATCTTAGAATGGGTACAGGTGAAACTTACTAAATGCAGAATACAAATGTCTACATACAATAACTAAGAAAATGCCATGAAGGCTACGCTGAACAGTTTGATGAGAATACTTCAGATTGTATATGAAAGCAGCACATTGTACCCCTTGATTGCACTAATGTACACAGCTATGATTTAACAATAAAAATTAAAAAAAAATTGTGCTCATATTTTATTTGATCTTAATCATCTGAAGAAATTATGTCCAAAGTGAAGATTAATTTCTCATGATGCTATAACAGCATTTGTTGTTTGGTAGCAGAAAAAAAAAAAAAAAGAAATGTAAAAATTCAGGAAACTACTATTAAGGTTTTTAAACTCTTTTAAAATGATGTGAAAATTCCCTAGGATCCCTTTTCCTATCTGAATTACTGTGTATTCTGGAGAATAACATTTAAAACATATTCTTAAATTTCAGAAAATGTTACATTTAAGTTATCCTTAAATTTCCACCCCTAAACGGCATTCTCAAGAATTCCACTTTCTACTAAGAAGGAAAAGAATGGCTTTATAAGTGAAAGTAAAAGAAATTACTCCCAATTTTCTTTAGGTAAGAGTAGTTAGCAATTTAAAAAAAAAGATACAAAAGGTTGTTTTTATTTATAAAAAAGGTAGATCTTGCATACGTATCACATTGAGTAAAAAAAAGCCTCTAATCTCAAAAAACAGCACCGAAGATTCAAATGCCGACTTCTGAATGCAACAGACAGCACCAAGCATGAGAACTTGTGAAGAAACAAGGAAAAGATGTAAAAAGAATAAGCTATAAATTACATACCTGTTTAAGTCTGGCAAGTTCTTTCAAAGCTCGTCCCCACTGCTGCTTGTAATGCAGTTTAGACTTAGTTGCGGATTCCAACTTTCTTTCAAGTTCAACCTAACAGTGATTAAAATCATATCAAGTGAAACACTATACCACTGTGTACAACCACTGAAAGATAATATATACAAAGAGTCTGGCTTAAGAAAAGAGTTTATACAGTGTAACATACGACATCATCTAAAACTGTTATATAATTTACTATAAATATTATGGCACATGAACATTTTCTTGTTTAAAATATAGTCTTATTTTTATTGCCTAACAGCCTATACCAGAAAGAACTGAATTAGTCTTAACCTCCAGACAGTTACTATAAATGTATTTAAACATGTATATTATATAAAGATCATAGAATAAAAAATACATTCATTTTTTACAAAAACCAGTTCTGTTAACATTCCAATTTAGCTAGCACACTAACGCTCAGAACCAAGTTTTCCTTTTGGTGGCCTATCATTACATTTTGTCTTATAATGAAGAGAGCTAGTAGAGATACTATTATAACTATATTCTGGCAAAAATCAGAGAACTGTGAAAACAATGAAATGTTTTATCAGAAAGCCATTTACTAAGAAAGAGTACAGAGTCGAAAATATTTTAAGAATGTTAAAATAAACCCAAGAGTAAGAAAAATAATGTTCCTTAATAACACATCTCTTCTATTTTTTTATTTTTCCTCAAATATATAAAGAAAAACAATAAAGTGATTCAATTAAAAAATAGGGTTATTTATACTTGCGGCAGGCAGTCTGTTGTGTATGAACCAATGCCAACTTGGCTGTGTTTTGGAATGTACTCACTCAGTGTTTCAAACCAAGCACCAAACAAATTCATGTAGCCAACAGACAGTTTTACTATTAAGGGATAATGTAATAATCTGCTTGAATTATAGTAAAACACTGTTACTCTGGACTTGTCTAATTTTTTAATATCAAGTCTAGTTTTTGTTTTACAGAAAAACAAAAGTGAAGACACTATCCAAAAACTTAAACTTCAGAAACTCAGATGAAAATAAAATGAAAAGAAAGGCAGATTGCCAAATTCCCTTCACAAAAGACCAGAACATTCTCTGCAGTAATATATGACTACCCAGAGTCAAAGTCTTTTCTGCTTTACAAATCCCTAGTGCTTGGATTTAAATGTGTTAACATTTCACAACTAGACTCAAGCATCTTAAGTTGAATAATACTGCTGAGATTATCAAAGATGATCTCTTCCACTTATGCCCCAGAGATTTATACATATTACTTGGTAATTTTCTACCAGGCCATGTGTCACAAAAAAGAAAAATATTTTTATAGCTATGGGATAAAAAGGTAATATTCAATCAGAAAAGCTGGTCACGTCAATGGGTCTTAGATAAGATATAGTACATTGGATGGGTCCAAGGATGAGGGTTAGGACAAAGATGAACCTAGAGTGATTACTTATACCAAATGGACTAGCTCCAGCAGAAAAACTGTCAGGTCTGGGCATATCAGTTTTGCCATAGTTATTAATTCACATTTGCACACTCATACTACCTTAAAACACACAGTTATATATACATGTATCACTTCTTTATTCTTAACAAATAAAAAACCTGTAGCTAGCAAATCTGAGACATAGACCCATTTTTCTAATTCATTCCTACCACCATTATCAATGATTTCTAACTTTTATATTTTTTAAATACATATACAGATGTTTCTGTGATTTTAAAGAAATATATGGACCCAATTCTCAGAAAAATGCATGCAACCAAAACATTTCAGGGCATTCAAAGACCTTGAGTTAAGAACCCTTATTGTAAGTAGAACTGAAAACTTCTGGAAAACTCTGCATTTATATTTTCACTTAGGTTTTCTTAGTCCATGACTGAGATAAGACCATAAGCCAAGTTATATAGTCCTGAAAGGAAAACTCAGCTCAGGACCTAGGGTCAGTTCAGAGGCTGGTGAAGACTAACAGCACTGACTAGTGTCCTGAGCTCCCGGTGTCCCTGTTCCTGCCCCCGACGTACCTACCATTCTCCTTCTCTGCTTAGATGTACGGCATTGTCTTTGTCTCTCTTTCCCCTATTCCCAGGTCTAATCTGTCATGAGAACTAAATATTTTCTCCCTCAAAATATTTTCAAATTTTATTCTTTTATATTTTGACCACTACTTCCTTAGCCCAGGCTTTTTTCAACTCATCTTGACCGTAAGAGTTCTCTTGTCTTCCCAGCCTCTAATCTATTCTACCTACAAATCCTGCAAACCGCAATTAGATCTACTCTCTAGTAAAAAAAAATCTACATTAGCTACTGTTTGTCTACACTATTGAGCCTTAACTCCTCTGCCTCAGATTCAAGGTACTCCAAAATGTAATTCCCTTCCTACCTGCTCAATCAACTTTTTTGGTATTCCTCAACAGAAAACCTACCTCCAACCAGGTTTATATCCCCTACGTCATTCCCCCTCCCTGCCCAAGACCAATTTTTTTTTTTTTTCACTGCTTATCTAAATTTTAAGGTTCAGCTCAAATTCTATCTCTACATGAAACTATCTTAAAATTGCTAGATTCTTGGCTTAGCACCTGTAGCTCAAGCGGCTAGGGCGCTAGTCACATACACCAGAGCTGGCAGGTTCGAATCCAGCCTGGGCCCACCAAACAACAATGATGACAACAACAACAACAACAACAACAACAACCACCACCAAAATAGCCGGATGTTGTGGTGTATGCCTATAGTCCCAGCTACTTGAGAGGCTGAGGCAAGAGAATCACTTAAGCCCAAGAGTTGGAGGTTACTGTGAGCTAAGATTTCATGGCACTCTACCCAAGGCAACAACTTGAAACTCTGTCTCAATAAATAAATAAATAAATAAATAAATAAATAAATAAATAAATAAATAAAATTGCCAGATTCTTAAGACTAAATGGTTTCTCTTTTCTTAATTGCAAAGAGTATCATATGCCTTGGTATTTGATTATTCATAGTTATTTATTGCTATGTCATCTCTCAGTTACATTAAAAACTCTTTAAAATGGCTCGCCGCCTATAGCACAGTGGTTGCAGTGCCGGCCACATGCACTGAGGGTGTCAGGTCCGAACCCGGTCCAGGGCAACTAAATAACTGCAACAACAACAACAAAATAGCCGGGTGTTGTGGCAGACACCTGTAGTCCCAGCTACTTGGGAGGCTGAGGCAAGAGAATGGCTTTAAGCCCGAGAATTTGAGGTTGTTGTGAGCTGTGACGCCACCATACTCTATTGAGGACAACATAGTGAGACTCTGTCTCAAAAGAAAAAAAAAAAACAAAACTCTTTAAAAGTGAAGTCTCAAAACGATAAGGTGCTTTTTCTCTTACTCTCTTTTTATTTTCTCTTATTTTTCCTATTTGCCCTAAGTCAGGAGTGAGCATATCAAATATTCTTAAATGCATAAAGTTTAGCTTGATAAAAACAAACTATATTCTTCCACTATATTTTCTGTCTTTTCAACTTCTGTATGCCCTACTAAATTATATGCTTTCTATATTTCATTTTTTTAAAGTCCCACTTATTTTCAAGCTACATATAATACATTTCCTAACTAAAAGAAAATCATAAACTATTCACTAATTATACATGGGTCATTACAAAAGTTCTGAGATACACACACACACACAAATGTAAAATCCACATAGAAGGAAACAAATGAAGTCCTCCCAGCAAAACCAATAAGCCAAGCAAGTTGAAATGTGCACAGGCAAATCAGAGAGGGCTCTGTGGATTGTATTTCTTGGAAATGTGCTCCGAAAATCCAGTGTTTTCTGAGTGCTGACATGATGTTTGAAGGAAAACACTCACTACACTATTTCAGATTTCAGGTTAGGGATGCTGAACTGGTAAATATAATGCAAATATTCCAAAATCTGAAATAATCTGAAGCATTTTGGATAAGGGATGCTCAACTAGAAAAAGGAATCAAGAATTACATTTGGTAAAACTGTATCTTAATGTTAATTTATTCTTAGACCATTTCAGTAAAAAAGGGATTATATATGTTCTATTGAAGAGCATGGGTATTCAGAAAAGAAAAACCTCTCCATCAGACATCACCAGAACTTGGAGACTAAATCAGATGCTCTTCCGCTTGTGTCTTCCTTTTTTATGCTTTTCTCTCTTTGTTACCATGTAAGAAATAAGATTCTGCCCTCTTCTGGTTCCAAAAAGATTTACACAGAGTCTTCAGCAGAGCTGAAAAGCCTTGTTTTATGGAGCACTTACACACGCTGAAGAGTGGGGTAAACTCTTTAGGTCAGTACAGAGGCACTTCAGGTATGTGTTACTCTCTCTCTCTGAACAGGTTCACGATACTATTTATACTTTTAAATACATTTAATTTTTTTTTTAACCTTTTGGTAAATGTAGAGTTGAAAGAAGGAATTCTAAAAACCATAAAAAACATAAGGCTTGTTACAATTTTGATACATGGTCTCTGAATTTTCTCAAACAAAATGGAAATACTCTTAAGACACAAACTTGATAGATACTGTGAGAACTGATAGGATATTACCTAATAAGTCCTTCAAATATTTATGGTAGGTGCTATAGAATTATATTTATAAATACCAAAATACTTCAATGCTTGATTTTATCAAAGGAGTGGGAAATGTCCAGCTGGATTCACATTTACTGGTAGAAAATTGAAGAGATTATCCAACTACGTATGAAAAATAATCAACAAGATGTTGCAATTAAATGAACATGGAAAAGAAGTTCCCTAAGACAGCCTGGCAGTTAATAGGCTACAGAAACATTCAGAGTTCAGAAAAACCAGATAACAATTTCAGAAAAATGACAGAGGTTAGTTCTGGAGGTGCTGGGCTAATCAGAAGACCAAGTTTTGTCTTCAAAGGTCCAGGAGTCTCAAACTATTTTCATAAAACACATAATACTAAGACATATGTCTTTTTCACTTTCATTCTTCCATGAATATACAGCGGAGTTTTCTAGAGGTTACATGATGCATTATAACACAACAGACTGAATGCAAAAGCAGGTATACAAATTCAAAGGTCTATTACTGAGATACTAATGAGATTTGTGTAAGAATAAAACAATATGTCACTCAATTTTTTTTAGAAAAGTTATTTTTCATAAAAATGTTATCTATAATACTACTTGTTTTTTTTAATGAATACGACTTAAAAACATTTCCAGTTTTAATACCTAAGGCAGTGAATACCAACAGATACAAAGTGCTCTGGAGTCCTCAATACCATTAATAATAAAAAGGTGTCCTGAATCTAAATGTTTGAGAACTACTGTTCTAAGGCATTCAAGAAAAGACACTGAGTGAGCAGTTAAATATATGGGTCTTCAGCCGAAGAGATAAGTCGTACCCTCTTCAACACATACTAGATGATTGACTTTTTTATGTAACTCTTCAAGTAACATAAGTACTTCTTTGAAGTAACTCTTCAATGGTACCTACTTAAGACCCTTCAATGGTATCTCATTATTTGTTGTATGTTATGTGTTAAGTAAAATAAACAAAGTCTCAGGTTCTGAACTAAAAGTTTTACAAACATTAAATTGTTTAATTCTGTTATCGCCCTTCCTACTCCCATTTAAAAAGTAATGGAAATAAGTGTAGAGACGTAAAGCAACTGGCACAAGGTCACACAATAGGCAAGCAGCAAAGGAGGATGTGAACCAAGTCACCTGGCTCTAGTGTTCATGGTGTTAACTATTATTAAGCTACAACTCTGTGAGACCCAAAACTAAACCTCAATTCTTTGCCATGACTTTAAAGGCCTGGATTTTGAACCTCATCTAGTACATTCTTTTCCTCTCAGACCTTAGGATGGATGGCCTTTTCCTAGTTACCAAACAGTCCAGGCTTCGTCCCACCTCAGTACCTTTGCAGCTCTTCCCTAGACACAGTTTCCACAGCTCTGTACACTGCTGGTACTCCCACTTCTCACAGATCTCAATTCAAATGTTAGTCATCACCTCAAAGAGGCCTTCCTTACCCCTATGGGGAATGGCACCTGTGCTGCCATGCCACCTACGCTGCCATATTCATTTTGACACTACTCTTTTAGTTTTATTATATGTGGCATTAATAAAAATGATCTCATCCATCTGTTTACTCCCTCTTTTAAAAATGAGCTCCTTGCTCAGTGCAAGACTAACAACAATCCTAGGAACACAGAGGCACCTCAATAAGTAACTGACAAACTAAATAGGAGGAACTTAACAACTCAAACCATTTTATACCAAAATGACAAACAATATGCCCTCCACAAATTTTTGCTGAATGAATGAATGTGAAAATTCTGAGTAGCAAACATTGTGCTAGTTCTTTAAAATTATTAACAAATGTTTACTTAGTGTTATAAGGTACAATAGGATGCTGTCCTAAAAGCAAGTAATATGGATATAGCTGCCACATGGTTTCTGCCTTGCAAAGTTTATACTTTTGATGTCACTGCAATTCTTTAGTCCATTCTCCCAAACAAAGATAAACCTTTGTTTATCTCTTGCTCCTTTAATGCTACTTTCTGATTACTATTTTACCATGTCCATCATTAACAATGATTAAGCCAAACTAATAAACTTGGAAGTAATCTCTGCTATTCTTAACACGTTTTAAATTCTTTAACTTTGTGTCTTTCCCCTACATAGCCAAAATTACCTTTATTGTAAGCATTCTCTTATCAGCCCTATTATTATTTTGTAAACTACTACTACAGGTTCAATATCCCTAATATGAAATCCAAAACGCTCCCAAATCCAAACTTTCAATGTTTACATGACACTCAAAAGTGATGCTCAAAGGAAATTCTTACTAGATCATTGCTGACCAGTGAACTAGAACCACTGTGGGGGTTGCCCAATGGAAGCTGGAGAGAAGTGCTGCTTAGTGGAAGAAGGAACCATAAAATGATGCAACAACTGCCAGAGAAAGTAAAGGAAGCAAGGACCAGGCAAGGAAAAACCCTGGCATTTTCCGAGCTCCCACCCATCAATCTTCCTTTAGTGCCCCCTAGTGGCTACATCTACAGAAGCAAAACCAAGAAAGCCTTCAATATGAATGAGCGGGAAAGACCAGAACAGCAGGCACCATTAAATCCTTAAATGGTTAAAGGTTATTTTTCTGAGTATGCTAATCTTTTTAATGATGCAAAAAAATTATAAATCATAAAATGCAGGAGCCCATATTGTCAAACTTAAGCTGTCCACCGGACATGACACATGTTGTGTGACCGGAGGCGCGAATGAACAGCAGCTTTGCCGTGGGTATAAACTTGCTCCTGTAATTATTAAGTCAAGACAACATTTTTTATTTTTATTTTTTTTAGACAGAGTTTCACTTTGTTGCCCTGGGTAGAGTGCTGTGGCGTCACAGCTCACAGCAACCTCAAACTCTTGGGCATAAGCAATTCTCTTGCCTCAGCGTCCCAAGTAGCTGGGACTACAGGCGCCTGCCATAACGCCCAGCTATTTTCTAGAGACAGGGTCTCGCTCTGGCTCAGGCTGGTCTTGAACCTGTGAGCTCAGGCAATCTACCTGCCTCGGGCTCCCAGAGTGCCAGGACTACTGGCAGGAGCCACTGTGCCAGGTCTGACATGACACATTTTTTAATGTCTGACATCTGAATATCCCTGTTTGTGGGGAATCTCAATATAAATGAGAGGCAGGACATAACTTCTAACCACAGAAAAGAAAAGAGGACAAATATCCCTTCTTCCATGCTGAGAGCTACAGTGCAGATGTGTGGTTCAAATGAATGCTCCTATCTAGGACACTAAATCTAGACCAGTATTATTCAAACTTTTTTATCTCATGGCACATTTGAACCTATAAACGTCTGTGGCACACTTAAATTATGTTGATCAAAACAAAACAAAAAAGAGTAAAGAAAAAGAATATACTTATTGTGCTTTGAACTTCTTTCAAAAATAATTAATGATCTTTAAAAATTTTTCATGGCACACCTAAGATCCTCTCAGGGCACACTGGTTGAAAATCACCCATCTAGAGGACAGTATGTAATACATAGAGAGAAATTCACAATGGCTACCACAAAACTGAGAATTTAACAGCATAACACCATAATCGGAAGATACAGAGTTCAGTGACAGGGCAATGATGGCACCAACAGGAACATCCTAAGTGGACTGTTTGTGACAGGATATTGGCTGTTATCTTGCTTCCCCTGGTTCCTGTCCATATTTTGAAAATGGCACTTCAGCCTCCTGATAGTTTTATAAATTCCTTTACTCCTAAAGTTAGTCAGCTCTTACCAACTCTAACTGGTATAAGCTATAACTTTGACATAAGCCAAGAAATTCAATCACTAATCTTATTATGTGCCTTGAATTCTCTGATGCACTCTTTTTTAATAATGAACACTACAATAAAATGTTATTATACTGATTGTACATACAAGTATTATTTATTGATTTTCTGACAGATCACTGGAACTAGTTAAGCTGCCAAAAACTAACACGGGTACCTTTTCCAAGGTGAGAAGATTTATTTCAGATTGTAGACGGATTTCTGGTTTGTTGCTTTGCTGATCCTTGAACTGCTGAAATTCTTTTTCCAAAATTTTATACTTATTTTCAGCATCGGTAAGCTGTATTTAAAAAAAAGTATTTATAACAATTTTAAAACACTGATATGCACAGTTTAAAAGGACAAAATTCAATTCAACAGTGTTTTTTTATTCTAAGGCATTCTCATAGTAGAAAATTTGGAAAATACATAAAGCATAATAAGGAAAATAAAGATCCCTCATTAAAAATACAGTAAAATCAACTGATTATACAAAAAATTTTGAAGGGTATGAAATTTTTTATAAAACTAGTATCATGAGAATTTTTTTGTTAAACTTTAAATGGCAAATTTAAAAGTCACCTTATAGAAATATTGATAATTTCTTTACATGTAAGAAAAGATAGAGTATTATAGATATACTAGATTATCCTTGAAGATAGAAATAAGGTCAATTTTAAAGTAATATTTATTCTTATATTTTGATAGTGCATGAATTTTAAAAATTCAAATACTATTACAAATTTAGGTAATGTAAAGATTAACCGACCCTCAATTTTCTTACTGTAAATATGAAGGAAATGAACCAAAGAGCTAAAAAATTGAGGCAGTGCCAAAGAGCTAGTGGGGTACTCAGTAATGGGGGTAAAAACAGAATTCAGACTTCCCCTAATGTTCTAATAAAACCAGTCAATACTTCTTAAAAAAAAAAAAAAAAGCAAGATGGGCTGTCTTGACTAAAATATGCAAATTTCCCTTAGAATCATTTCAAAAGTAAAACAACAACAATAAAAGAGAGGCTATAAAGATGTTCTTTTTGAATCTGGGGTTTCTTTTTCATGAAATATAAATAAGAATTGTTAAAGATGCTTTCTAAAGACATACGCTAATATGACTATCCATCATTAAACTAATAATCTCCATCCTAAAATGTAACACTTAACTAAATTTGAAGTACTAAGAATTTCTAACAAAAATGTAACTTAAATCATCAATTAAGAAGTGATTCTAATTAGGATTTATCTAGCATCTTTACATAATGAGGTAGGTGTTTCATACCTGAGAAATTTCTTTATAGCTAAAGTTCACCTCTGTTAACATCCAAAGTTGAATAGAAACCTTTCTGAATGTTTCTCTCACTTTTCTGTTTTAAACAAAAGCTAATAAACTTGATAGTATTTTTGGTAGTTTCTTCACCATTCCAGGACATTATCATGAACAATTATTATTATTACAATCAGGCTGTAAAGCAGTAAGCTATTAAGGAATGCTGGACTTTTTTTCATTTGCTAAGTGATAGACAAAGTACAGTGATTTTAAGTTCTGGTACCTGATTTTATCTGTTTGCGTATAGGTACCATATTTTCATGAGCACTCACTAACAGTGTGTTTGACAGTCCCTTCTATCCATCTAGATAGAATTGCATGCATAATATATGTATCAAGGTCAGTGTAAGGGCCTAACAAGATTTTCTATACGTAAAATGTGAGATATATACGAGTATATTCATGGACTTAGCAATTTGGGTATCTTGGAAACTTCCCCAGTTCTTAGAACACTGGTGTACCCCAGCTGATTTTTTAAAAATACTGTTTTTTCCCACCAAGGTTCTTCCTACATAGACGTAAGTTAATTCTACCAGTCGGGGACAGGGCACAGACATACATATTTCTAAAGAGCAACCCTGGTAATTCTAACAAAGAATCTTTGTTCTACATGGCTGAATCTTCCAAGTAAGTGAAAGAAGTGAAGCATTACTAGTGAATCCCATCATAATTGCTCACTTTTACAACTTCATCTTTTATATTTTAAATGAGATCCCCCCATAGTAACAATCAAATTCATACTTAACAACCACCTAAATACTGTGACCATAACTGACCCTGAGTTGCTATGGAAACTGTTCAGGACAGAATTTACTGAAGCCTTTAGATGCATTCACCACACATATCTAATCTACACTGAATTTTTCAAGAAAAATAAGCTTAATTTTTAACAACATGATCCTTCTCTAGTAAATATTTAAGAAGTCCCTGTTATATATCCTGATGACTGGGTTGGGATACTGGCATATAGTATAAACCAAAACAGGTTCATGGACCAAATAATCTGACACTGATTAAATTAGCATGCTAATGAAAATAAAAGCATGACATGATATAACATGTCATAAAGAAAAAGAACAGGAGAATTATGTCCCATGAAAACACGTAACAAAACTTGACCTAGACCTGAAAACCAGGAGTCAGGGAAGATTTTGTGGGGTAAATGACACTTTGTCTGAAATCAGAAGGATGCGCAGAGTTCACTAGGCTCAGAAAAAGCAGCACACATGAAGATCGTGTGGGTAGAGTGAGAACGCCACACTTGAGGACCTGAGGGAAGACCAACATCATGAAGATCGTGTGGATAGAGTGAGAACGCCATGCGTGAGGACCTGAGGGAAGACCAGCATCATGAAGATCCTGTGGGTAGAGTGAGAATGCCATGCGTGAGGACCTGAGGGAAGACCAGCATCACTGAAGAGTACATGGCAGAGGTGAAAGTGGGAGAGGAGGTTGGAGAGTTGGGCTCCAAACTATGCTGATGCTGGCAGGGCAAGGCAATGATTCTGATCTCTATTCTCGCAGCAGTAAGATAACACTCAAAGGTTTTAAAGAAAAAGGTGTCAAGATTCCCAAATTTAAAAAATATCATTCTAGCTGCAACATGAGGAACATGTCATTAAAACAAAGAACACTTGCAGGAAGAGGGTCAAGTATGGATAGAAGGATCACATTGTGTTTTATAATAAATGTCTTTAAGATCTAAGTAGAGATGTCAAAAAGCAATCAGATATATGGGTCTAGGGTGCACGGTAGGGTCTTGAATATAAACATGAAAGGTCCAGATATACAAAATGTCTCTGAACTCCTGGGAATGAAAAGGACTGCTTTGTAGAAAGAAGTCTTGAGTGTGGAGGAAGTCCAACATTTAATGGTTACATAAGAAAAAGAGACCTGCAAAAGAGCCTGAGGGACGGCCAGAAAGGTTGAGGAAAACAAGCAGAGGGTGGTGTAGAAGTTGAGAAGAGAATACAAAAACCAAAGACAATAGTGTTGATGTCAATACATTTTAATAAGATAAAAAATGAAAAACTGGCTCGGTGCCTGTAGCTCAGCGGCTAGGGTCCAGCCACATACAACAAAGCTGGTGAGTTTGAATCCAGCCTGGGCCTGCCAAAGAACAATGACAACTAGAACCGAAACATAGCCAGGCATTGCGGTGGGGGCCTGTAGTCCCAGGTTCTTGGGAGGCGGAGGCAAGAGAATTGCTTAAGCCCAAGGGTTTGAGGGTGCTGTGAGCTGTGATGCCATAGCACTCTACTGAGGGTGACATAGTGAGACTCTGTCTAAAAAAAAAAAAAAAAAAAAGAAACAAAGAAAAAGAAAAATGCCCACTGAACCTAGTGACTTAGCCATTGTTAGCTTCTTGACAACTGGCTGGCTGGAGGGATGGGGTCGGAAAGCAGAGGAGGATGGGTTGAGAGCCGAGTGTAAGGTGAGGAAACGGAGAAGGGCACAGACAATTCTCTCATGAAATTTGGTTCTTAACTGAATTTGGTCAGTGCAACATGAAGAATACCTGTATGTGCTAAAAGATTTATTAGAAAAAGACTTTAAGTTAGAAGTGACCTGAAATATAGCACAATTTCATGCAAATGGTTATAAGGGCAGGAAAAGTATTCTAACAATAGCTCTTAGCTTTCACTTAGAAAAGGAAGATCCAACATAAAGTATTATTTATATCTCAGTGCCATAAATATGATTAATAGTGCAAATTACTGTGATTTTAACCCCTTTCAATAATAAGTAAACGACTTCTATTATTCCTAGAGCAAGTAAACATGTTAAAAAGATGACAAGTGTTTTCCCCAACCTGCTGCTGAAGTCGGTGTTTATCTTCTTCGAGCTGCTTCATCTTCAACCTTTCTAGCTCTACTTGGTGGATACAGTCTTCCTTGGCTCGACGCTTAGAATCCTGAAGTTCTTGCATGTTTCGTTCACGTTCTGATTGCAGTTCCTTTTTTTCTCTTTGAAGCT
>CAUYPK010106701.1:0-13305 GCA_963574355.1 Loris lydekkerianus
TTAACCTTTGATGTTGGTTTGAACTTGGGTTATGCTGTACTACACAACCCGGTAGAAATATAATTAGACTCTGACCCTTCCCCCCCCCCCAAAAAAAAAAAAAAAAAAAAAAAAAAAAACTAGCTTGTCCATATATGTAATTTAAAATATTAGGTATGGAACAAATGAATTTAAAATTTTAGCCATTAAAAGTAAATTAATATAAAAAAATTCATTGGTATCTTATGGTTTTTATAAAAATTATAATAAAGAGGTATATTTTATAGGAATAGATACTACTTTGTTATACTTAATTTCCTGATATTTCCTACAATTAGAGCATTATAGAATATTGGATTAATGCAAATTCTAGAATGAATTCATCTAAGGCACCATTTATTCTGAAACCCAGCTTTTTTGTTTTTAATAAGAAAAAGACAAGCCACTCAATAGACAGCCACATTTTATTCAAAGTTCAACTTTCATGGTGTGCCTTGGTGTCACAGTACTTCGAGTCCATTTCCAATGTATTTTATTTCTTACATACTTTAGAATGATTTTTTGGTGGCAGAATAATATTAAGCATTACAGTGATGATTCTTCAGGAGATTTTTATAAAGTATATGCTAGAATTTTTATCATCGGGAATTTAAATAAAATAGGTCCTGCTAAATCATGATCATACCAGAAAATTTAGATATCTAGGTCACCCTTTTCTTTTATCTCATAGTAATCTAGATTTTATTTTAATGATCTCAGTCTTTAACTAGAGCAGATATACACGGATTCAAGCTGTGTACTCCATTTTTAAGCAGTCTTCAATGAAACATCTCATTTAAAATAAGGATTATATGAAGACAATATTAGGATGACAGTAATTTTAAATGATATGCATTCTAAGTGATGAACATGGACAGTAGTCTTAAAATTCAGAAATTCCTTATAAGAATATAGTGGTTAAAAAAAAAAAAAAAGAATATAGTGGTTTCTCTCCACACTTTCACACGGAAGAATGCAACATCTTGATTAAGGAATGTCATAGAAATTACTTTGAAAAGAGGACCAAGAGCAGGGAGCATGGCAATGTGATGTGAAAGAGATTTTCTAATCCTCCAGAGGAATCTGAAAAATTAGTTCTATTTCAACTGGATGCCTTGGCTGAGCGAAGACTCTTGGTTGATAGCTGAAAGAATCCTATCTTACTTGGTCTCCAGAACAGAAAGTGACTGATAAGAAATTGCACCGAGGAGAAATATGACAACCTTGGATTCTGAGTGTTTATTGGGCAGAACCTTTGATACTGTCTCTCTTCTACCGACAAACCTGACTTCTACCATGTTCCTTCCCTGTTTATAACCAGTTAACATTTGAGAGTAACTTGTCTCCCTCAATAAAATAATTTATTTAAGGTAATAAAAACATAGTGGTTCCTGAAGTCTCCATTGCTTCCAAACTATTGAAATCAAACTTCCAATTTCCTACAACCTTTATATCATCTTTGTTCTTTATGTTATATGTAAAATTTCTTTTATACATTTCAATTTTCTTATTAATTAATATATTTAAAAATGTTCACCTTCCCCCATTGATGAAGTTTTGACACTAACGTGTGATTTCCCCAAGTTCATGTACTAGGCACCCTAAACTCAAGTGTGCTTGAGTACATGTATGACATGGCAGGGACAGTGGTGAGCAGAGGCACGCATGCCTGCCTGTGGGAACACGGCAGCAACTGCTTCACACGTAGCCAGCTGCAGCTCTGAGGCGTGCTAGTTCTGCACTGTCTTTTCTCTTCAATTTTTGTGAGAAGCTAGAAGCCTATAATTTTGGGTGAAATTCTCAATTTTAAAATGGTGACATCTTTAAATTTTTTTTTTTTTTGTAGTTTTTGGCCGGGGCTGGGTTTGAACCCACCACCTCCAGCATATGGGGCTGGTGCCCTACTCCTTTGAGCCACAGGTGCCACCCGGCATCTTTAAATGTTTAAAAAAATACTTTGTGATCCTAGCAAGACATCCTATAATAGACAACTCGTCTTCAACCTATGTTCATATGTTAGTAGTAAATTAGAATTAAATAGTTTTTAATGGCTTTTGTTCAGACTGTTTTGTTGGTTAGGTGTAGATGATTAAATTCAGATAAATTTCAACCTGAGAGTCAATATAAGGTTTCTTTATTAGGAAAATTAGCATTATATTCCTTTTCCCTCACTGTTCAGATATCTTACAATGGCTGAAATGATATCCGTGTGTGTCTGTATGTGTATTATATGTACATATTAACTTAGAAGGATTCATGGTAACTGTATATTTGAAATCTTAAATAAGAATGTATTCTTTTTTTTTTTTTAATTGCCAACTACAGAATGTTTCCTATGGACTCAAAACCGTCATTGTTAAACCCCACTGGATCTATACTAGTCTCATCCCCAATAAAACCAAATCCGTTGGACTTGCCACAGCTTCAGCATCGAGCTGCTGTTATCCCACCAATGGTAAGTTTTCAGTGTAAGAAAAGTCAAATTGAAAAACAAAGACTAAATTTTATGTCTTTCTTGTTTCTTGATTATTAAAAAATTGTGGTAAAAACCAAATCATTTATAATTAATCATATTAACCAATTTTATGTGTGTTTAGTTTTCTTAAGTATATTCATGTTGCTGGGAAACAGATCCCCAGAATTATTTCATCTTTTCAAGTCTGCAACTCTCTACTAATAAATAATATCTACCTATTTCTCCCCTTTCCTAGCCACTGCTAACCACTTCTTAAGTATAAGAAGCATAACATGCAGGTTTTGTCCTCATGCCAACCAATTTTCCAACTCTCTGGACACTGAATGGGTGCCCTATAATTGAGTTCAATTCTGACACTAACTATCCTGAGTTATCATCAGACACAAGTCGTGCAAGCATTGGGTCCCTAGGTTACCCACACTTTTGTCCAGCTAGGTTAAAAAGCAAAGATTCCACCAACTCTTTCTGTCAGGTTTCTTAATTTTCTAGAATGGTTCACAGAACTTAGGAAAGTGCTTTACTTTCTATTTTTTTTAACTTACTATTAATGGTTTATTATAAACTGGATTGAACTCAGATCGGCTAAATGGAACAGATACATAGAACAAGGCATATGGGAAGGAACATGGCCCTTGAATGACCTCTCTGATGCTGCCACCCTCTTAGCATCTCTGTGTATTCACCAACCTGGAAGGTCTCCGAGCCCTGTTGTTAGGGTTTGTATGGAAGTTTACATAGGCATGATTAATTGGCCATTGGTGATAAATTGGTTGGCCATTGGTGATAAATGTGTGAATCTCTTGCTACTTCCCTTCCCTGGCAGTCAGGCCTGGGGTGGGCTGAATGGAGCTGAAAGTTCCAGCCCCTCTAGTCATGCCCTGTGGTCTTTTGGACAACCAGTCCCCAGACTGAAGCTATCTTGGAATCCCAAGCTACCAGTCATCTCATTAGCATATAAAAGATATTCTTATTTTTCTGTAGATTCTGAGGATTTGGAGTCTTAAAGAAAGGTCTTTGGAACAAAAACTATGTAATTTTTGTTATATCACACTACCTTACATATGTGAAATCATACTGTATTTGTCTTTTTGTAAATGGCTTATTTCACTCATTATATTTTCATGGTTTATGTATGTTGTGGCATGCATCAGAATTTCTTTTTTAAGGCTGAATAGTATTCCACTGTGTGTGTGTGTGTGTGTGTGTGTGTGTGTGTGTGTGCGCGCGTGTGTATACACCTACCACATTTTATGTATCCATTCATCTACCACCATAATCAGTACTTGATTTTAGTAACTTGTTTTTTTCTTTTTTCTTTTTCTTTTTTTTTTTTTTTTTTATCCTCCTATGTTGGGCTTAGGTTAGGGAGTACTATGGCTTATGAAAGAGAAGGGTAGAAAGATTCTGAATATGATTTTATGGAAGAATTCTTTCAAATAACCAGAGTTTACCTCTGTAGTGCATTGTTTTTTCAAATGGATTCATTGTGATAAGCAATTAAAATGGTCATTTCCAACTAAAGAAATAAACCCCAAAGAAATATAGTGCTCCAGTCATAAAGATTAGTAAGTCCTGTTTTTGTTTGTAACTATAGCAACCAAGAAGTAATAAAATAAACATATAACTAGGTTTTAATTACTTAGAGTGAATTCTAGAGATTATTACCTTAATAACCTCTACAAAGTTGACTCACTTCTGATACTGATTTCAATTTTGGGTATTGTTCTTTTTCTTATTTTCTAACTCTTGCTTTATTTCAAATATTTATTTAGATATTTATTTATTTAAAACTCTTATTAAAAATTTTGATTCCGGCTCAGCGCCTATGGCTTAAGCAGCTAGGGCGCCAGGGTTTGAATCCAGCCCAGACCTGCCATACAACCATGACATGACGGCTGCAACCAAAAAATAGCCGGGCATTGTGGCGGGCGCCTGTGGTCCCAGCTACTTGGGAGGCAGAGGCAGGAGAATTACGTCAGCCCAGAAGTCGGAGGTTGCTGTGAGGATTGACAACTTGAGGCTCTGTCTCAAAAAAAAAAATTTTTTTGATTCCTATCAGATGACAATTATTAAAAGATGTTGAGTGTGTGCTCATGATAGACTCAACAAAAAATCATCTATTCATTGAAGTGGACACTTAACTAAGTGACTAGTTTAAGACAACATTCATAATATGGTAGGGGATATTTATATATTACAATGTCTGGTTTCAAAAAAATTAGAGATGAGTCTGTATAATAAGGCATAGAAAATATTATAATAAAATTGAAAATGAATTAACATATTGTTTTGTTACATTAAAAAAAACGCTTTCAGGGGAGAGGGAGTTTATTCTTACTTAGAAATTTAAGAAGATTTCAAGTAGGAAATAATATGGTTCATTTGGCTTTATAACAAAAGGAGGAAAAGCCATGTTTACGTATAAGTCAAAGCATGAAGGCTTCATGTATGTTTTGGAATCAGTGAGAATTCCTCCATATGGTAGGGGGATTTAATAGGAAGTCTTTAGGTAACAGTTTCTAGAAAAGTCAAGTCTCTTGTTGTACACAAAGTGTTTATCCACAGACTGTGTCTAGGGCTTTTACTTAGTATTGAACAAAGTAGCTTAGACTTTTTCCTAATTGTGAAATGAGAAAGTTTGAAAATAAACAAGAAAACTGACATAATTGCAAATTGTGCCAAGTATTGTGTACTATAAAAGAAATGAACAGGCTGCAATAAGATGGAAAACAAGCAGAGGGTTACTGTGATTTTCCTTTTTTTTTTTTTTTTTGAGACAGAGCCTCAAGCTGTCTCCTGGGTAGAGTGCTGTGGCATCACAGCTCACAGCAACCTCCAATGCCTGGGCTTAAGCCATTCTCTTGATTCAGCCTCCCAATTAGCTGGGACTACAGGCACCTGCCACAACACTGGGCAATTTTTTGTTTGTACTTGTCATTGTTGTTTGGCAGGCCTGGGCTGGGTTTGAACCCATTAGCTCTGGTGTATGTGGCTGGTTGCCTTAGCTGCTTGAGCTACAGGCACCGAGCCTTGTTTTGTTTTGTTTTTTTCTTCCTGGTAGAGTGCTATGGCATCATAGCTCACAGCAACCTCAAAATTTCGGGCTCGATAGATCCCCTTGCCTCAGCCTCCCAAGTAACTCATACTACAGGCGCCTGGCACAACACCCAGCTATTTTTAGGGACAGGGTCTCACACTTGCTCAGGCAGGTCTTGAACTCATGAGCTCAAGCGATCCACCTGCTTTATTCTCCCAGAATGCTGGATCACAGGCATGAGCTACTGCGCTCAGCCAACACTGTGTTTTATTGGATGGTCAGGGATGGCCCATCTGAAGAAGATACAGTCCATTACCGTCCTGAAGAGAATTACGATATTAATGAATTGATTATGAAAAAGAAAGAGATTGATCAGTCAAGGCTAAGGGCTGAAGTGGCTAAGATTCTGTTTCTAAGATGAAAAGAGCATTGAGTTTAGAAAATGTAAAGCTCCATTTTGAATATATTTATATGAGTGTGGAACTTGGAGAAAGTGTCTTAAAAATAGAAAATTTATCCCAGTGTGGTGGGTCACTCCTGTAATCTTAGCACTTTGGGAGGCCAAGGTGAGAGGATTGCTTGATGCCAGGAATTAGAGACCAGCCTGAGCAAGAGTGAAATCCTGACTCTGCCAAAAATAGAAAAATTAATCAGATGATATGATATGTGCTGGTAGTCCCAACTACTTGGAAGCTGATGTAGGAAGGTTGCTTGAGCCTAGGAGTTTGAGGTAGGTTGTAGTGAGCCATGATGACACCACTGCCCTCCAGCCTGAGCAATAGAGACCCTATCTTCGGGGGTGAGGGGGGAGTATGTATATACATACATATATGTGTGTGTGTGTGTGTGTGTGTGTGTGTGTGAGATAGAAAATTTATGAGTCATTAACATATGTGTGACATTTAAATCAACAGCATTGGATGGGATACCTGGTAAGAAACAGATGATGGTTGGGACCCAGGACCAAGCCACAAGGGAGTTGGCCACCATGAGTTAGAATCAGACAGATGTGTCTTTTTTTTTTTTGAAAAAGAGTCTCAAGCTGGGTAGAGTGCTGTGGCATCACAGCTCACAGCAACCTCAAACTCTTGGGCTTAAGCGATTCTCATACCTCAGCCTCCCGAGTAGCTAGGACTACAGGCACGTTCCACAACAGCGCCCAGATATTTTTTTTTGTTGCAGTTGTTATTGTTGTTTAGCACGCATGGGCTGGGTTTGAACCCTTCAGCTTTAGTATATGTGGCTGGTGCCCTACCCACTGAGCTACAGGCACCACCCAGACAGATGTGTTTTAATTTCTGACTTTTGATTTCTCTTATCATAGTTTTTGCAATTTATATTTTATTTAGTTCTGGAAGAAACTAACATTTTAAGCATTATTCTTGATTTAAAAGTGGTAAAATTATTTCAAACAGTAATATGACAGAAATAAGGTTTACTTCTGACAGGTGGTAATTATAATTTCATTGGTCATTGGTATATTTAGATTCATTTTTCTTCCTTTAGGTTTCTTGCACCCCATGTAATATACCAGTTGGAACCCCAGTGAGTGGCTATGCTCTCTACCAGCGACACATTAAAGCAATGCATGAGTCAGCACTCCTGGAGGAACAGCGGCAGAGGCAAGAACAGATAGATTTGGAATGTAGAAGTTCTACAAGTCCATGTGGCACATCCAAGAGTCCAAACAGAGAATGGGAAGGTAGGTAAAGAGCTGTTACCACAGAGAACTTCTCTGAATAGAAGCCAACCTAAACCCCAAAGTAGTGTCCTTTGTACTTTGTTAAATTATTGGCCTATGCATTGATGTATTACATTTGTCTCTAACAAATACAGTTCCTTAAATTGACCTCAGGGAAACTATTAAGGAATGTTAATATCATTGACATTGTGTTTTCAATAGCCTTGTAGTGAATGTGAATTTTCTGATATTCATCATTTTCCTGACAGACTTTATAAGTCATGCTTCATACTCCATTTATCTGAATTTGCAGAATAAATGAGAATTATCATCCTGTCCTTGAATTAAATCACCTGTGACAGGAACATTCTAATTCTCTGATAGGATAGATGACAACTTTGTATAGTATATATATTGCCAGTCAGACGGTGGCTTAACCTTCAACCTACAATTTGACAGCTGTGTAGCTATGGACAGATCACTTAACCTTTCACAGCTTTAGTTTTCTCACCTGTAAAGTAAAAGCAATATATATCTACCTTGCTAGGGTTGTAAAGTTAAGAAAAAAATGAACATCCATTTTTATATAACACATGGCTCAGCGTTATTTCAGGTATAATGTGTACTAATTAGTATAGGTGTTGATTATAGAACTACCAGTGGAGTATGGCAGTACCTAGTATCATTGTTACGTCACTGTTACTGTTTCAAATGACAGATTTGAGTTGGTGAAAATGTTTTAGTTGATGTGTGATATTCTTTTACTTTTGTAAAAAAATAAGATTATTTCTAAATTTTAATAAATTCTTCTAACATGGTTAGATGAATTGGCATTCTATTGCTTAGAATATAAGAATACTAAATCATATTCAAATAATTCAAGAAAACTCTTGACAATACCTTACAAAAGATAAGAGCTGTTAGCTTTAAAATGCTATGCATTCCACAGGCTGTTTAGTATAAAATAGGAACTGTGGTACTTAAATGATCCTGCCTACTCCCTACTTCCTGCCCAAATCATACCAATAATGAGTTACTTGTTACATAACACACTAAACCTCTTATATTAGAGTTTTAAAAGTAAACTTCTGGGGTTTTAAACATAAATCTAGTAAAAATGTGAGCCAGGATGATACCCACCAGGGCATGTAATAGGTGCTGAATGAGTATTTCTTGGGTGAAGGTAGAAATATTGATACCTTTTTGGCTTCTACTATAGCTAGAGCAGCGGCTCTCAACCGGTCTCAGTTGTGACCCCTTTGTACTGTATTAAAAGTTCGAGGCATTAGGAAGGTTGAGAACCACTAGTCTACAGTATCTGTAATTCCTAGTTCTAGAATTAACACACATGGACTCAGTGATTATGTGTTGAAGGAATGAATTATAACTGAGTGACATGGTGGAGGCTCTTTATCACATTTCACCAGAAGGTAGTAGTGAACACATCAGAGATGTCTGAGCATATTTTAATGTGTGAAAATCCGTCAGTGAGGAATCATAAATTAATAATTTCAAAATATATAGATTTTTTTCTTACATAAATGACTTAGTATAGACTTTGTGAAGAAGTAAAAAATTATATTTAAATGATATAATTTGTCAAACTTACAAAATATTCTCTACATGTTAGCCACCTCTTTGTAAAATTTTGTAATGAACATATATTTGGTAAATTAAAGAGATGATTTGCTTAGCAACAAAGTATGAAATACCTAGGAGTAATTTTTAACAAACAATATGTAGTCCTATGTGACAAAAACTAAGTTTTTAGAAAACTCATTATTTTTGACCAGGCTCATGCCTGTGATCACAGCACTCTGGGAGGCTGAGGCAGGTGGATTGCTTGAGCTCAGGAGTTTAAGACCAACCTGAGAAAGAGCTAGACTCCTGCCTCTAAAAAACTAGCCTGAAGTTGTGGTGAAAGCCTATAGTCCCAGCTACTCAGGAAGCCGAGGCAAAAAGATTGCTTGAGCCCGAAAGACTGAAGTTGCTATGAGCTATGACACCATAGCACTCTACTCAGGGCAACAGAGTGAGACTCTGTCTCAAAATAAATAAAAAAAGAAAAAGTAAACTCATTATTTTAAAATGTTGTCTGCTGTGTTTGTTTATAAATTTAACAAGTCCAGTGAGAATCATAATGATACTTTGTTTTAGGAGGAAGTACTCAATTCAAAATGATTTTAAATCTAAATTTATCTAGAAAGATGAGAGTAGGTAATGAAAAGAAGAAGAAAATGATTATAAATTCAGGCAGATATTAAAATGCTACAAGTCTTAGGGTTACAGATGAGTTTTACTTTGTGCTTTTCTGGTTTTCAAAAATTACAGTATATTGGCTCGGCACCTGTAGTATAGTGGTTACAAGGCCAGCCACATGCACTGAACATGGCGGGTTCGAGCCTGGTCTGACCAGCTAAACAACAATGACAGCTGCAAGAAAAAAATAGCCGGGTGTTGTGGTGGGCACCTGTAGTCCCAGCCCCTTGGGAGGCTGAGGCCAGAGACTCACTTAACCAGCGGTTCTCAACCTATAGGTCGCAACCCCTTTGGACTGTATTTAACGTTCACGACATTAGTAAGGTTGAGAACCGTTGGCTTAAGCCCAAGATTTTGAAGACTCTGTCTCAAAAAAAAAAAATTTTTTTTACAGTATGTTAATTTCATTATTTATAAAGGAAAAAATAATATATTTTAAAAATCTTAATATAACTGCATTTCTAGCATGCCCTTTAAAGGTTTAAAGTTTTCTTAGTTTTTTATGTGGAGATAACTTACACGGTAAGTAATTTTTATTAGTATTATTGCAGTTATATTTATAGTTTTATAAGCTTATGCAGGATTTTTAAAATCTGCATCTTTTGAAAAGCTTCTTCCATTCATTAATTAAATTTATTTCTCTGAATATTAGGTGGTGATAGTAAGGTTCAACTAGCTAATCATGAGAGTCAAAATTCTCAGAGAGCTGACCTCTAATTCGGTCCAGACTTGAATCCACAGAATTGCATGATAATCTGATGTTTGTCTATTACAATTTTATCATGTGTGAAAACAATTGATTATCCTTAAGAGGAAAGAAAAGTTCCTTATTTTTTAAAGAGAAACCTGTAATTGAATTTCTGAGGATTTAATTAGGTCACAGTGATGTTGCATATATAGAAGATTTATAGAATTTCTTAACCTCTCTGGGGGTGGATTTTTACCCCCAGGAATTTTAGACGTTGAAATTAGTATATGGATGGATCTGCCCCTGGATGGTGTGGGCTTGGTCCTGTCACACTTCCTATTTTAATGTGGGGTTCTTCCCTTACTTTGATAACTTTAACTTTCATAGGAAAATCAGTCGACTATATGCCTTATGCTGAGGTCACACGTACTCTAGAACAGGAAGCACAGATGCACAGTACCGCAGCAAGGTCAGCCTCACCGTGTAGGCTCTCTCCAAGAGAAGTCAGTAAAGCTGCTCCACAGCCCGCTAGGAGTGCAGCCCGCTATAGTGTCCCGCCAGGTAAATATCACTCCTCTGTGCGTGGCTGCTGGCCACCTCCCACAGACGCTCCACGTGGGTGGTTTACCTCATGAATGGACTGCTCTCCCAGGACATGTCCTTGCTGTGTCCAAACGACTTTCTTGTTTCTCTGCATTCCATCATCAGTTGTATTCAGTTGAGTTCACTGGGCCCCTGGGAAATTTGTGTTCACACATTTATACGGTGACATTGACTAGCTTTTAAGAATTTTGTGAAAATCTTGAATTTGTAGAGTCTTGAATCTCCCTGCCAAGCCCCAGAAATTCAAGTGTTCTATGAGAACCAGAACTAGAACCTGAATCAATAAATATTTCTTAAAGACTGGCCATCAGTCATGTCCACATATTCTGTGAAGTAAGGATATCAGCTCTTCTAGGAAGCACCCTTTTTTTCTCACCTCCCTGTGAGGTTCAAAGTAGTAGTGGAAGAGATAAAAAATGTTTGAAGACTGATGTTTGCCTTTGCCAAGCAGAAATAGTTTGAGATGAGCATTAGCTTGAAAGCTTTGGTTTGAAAAGGAGTTGAATATGTTGACCCCACAAATGCCATTTTTGACTTGAATATGTATACCCTTAAGTAAATGGTTTAAAATAGAAATGTTCATCCTTGGCTTCATCTTGCATTTAAATTTGTGATTTACAAATTCAGGAATGACTGAGATAGGTAGCATTGCAAACTAGGAAATTGACTACTTTTAAATCTTTTTTTTTTTTTTTTAAAGTCCTCCAACCTGCTCCACACCAAGTGATAACTAACCTTCCTGAAGGGGTTCGGCTTCCGACAACTCGACCAACACGGCCACCTCCTCCTCTCATCCCATCATCCAAAACCACAGTGGCTTCAGAAAAACCGTCTTTTATAATGGGAGGCTCCATCTCACAGGTAAAATATCTTCTCTTTATAGTAGATTTCTTATTGAATATTGCTTTGCTAAAACATTTCTCCTCTTCTCACACTAATTTGTCATAGTACTAAGAAATAATAACGTGTCTGGCTATAAAGCTTCCAGAGACAGTGATCAGAAAACGTAGCACTCACTATGCCTATGCCACACCCAGGAACTTGAAACGTGTTACGTACCCAGATTGAGGGGCCACCTACCTTAAATTACAAAGGGCACTTATTTCCCCTGAAGTTTAGGGTAGTATACATTAAAATGTAATATTTTCAAATAGTAGAATATTTATTCACTGACTATTATAAGGGCTTTAAATATTAAATTTTAGATGGCTGGTATTATAGTTTATTCTGACTTTGATCTCTTAATCTCTTTTTTCTGGTTCATTACTGTTTTTAAAATTGAGACATGGCTTTTTCATGGGTACTCCAGCAACATCAGAGGCAAAAAACAGTTTACCAATTGAAAAAAGGGGAAAAAAACCTGGTGGAATTTTGGTTGGGGTTACACAAAATCTAGAGATCAGTTTGTGATAGAGGTGGACCTTTGGCAATGTCAGACCTTCCAGTCCATGAACATCTGCATCTTTCCATTTATCTAGATCCTTTGATTTTTCTCCACAGTGCTTTGTTGTTTTCTCTTCAGAGATTTTGTACATATTCGTTTCATGTTTGGTTATTTCATTATCTTTAAGGTTATTTTTTTATTTTTATAAATCATATTTTAAAAAAATTAATTTCCTAGTTCTTGCTGGTATATAGAAATACATTTTTTTAATTTTATAACTTTGTTCCTGTAACATTTGCTTAGTGCTTTTAGTAAGGTTTTTGATTTTGTTTTGGTGTATTTTTTAGGATTTTCTGTATGCATGTCATCTGCAAATAAACATGGTTTTATTTCTTCCTCTTCTTGTTTCATTGCACTGAGTGGGAGAGGACTTTTAGCGCAGTATTGAGTAGAAGTACTTAGCTGTGCATTTCTTCTTGCTTATCTTAGAAGAAGGAATTTAGTATTTCACTCCTAAATATAATGTTAACTGTAGGTTTTTCATGCATGCCTTTCATTAGATTGATGATGTTTCTTTCCATTCTTAGCTTGCTGAGAATGGTCTCCTTTACTCCTCCCTGTTCTTAATATTTTTTAGCTCCAGAGTTCTATTTTATTTTTTTTTAAATGATTTCTTTATCTCTGTCGAAATTCTGTATGTAGTAAGGCATTATTCTTATATTTTCCTTTAATCCTTTATACATAATTCCTTTTAGTTCTTCAAATATATTTATTATAGCTGATTAAAAGTCTTTAGTAAGACTTCAGGTACAGTTTCTGTATGCTTTATTTTATGTGTATGATTCATATTTTTTGTTTCTTAGCATATCTTACAGTTTTTGGTTGAAAGTCACATTTAACATAATGTGGCACCTCTGGAAATCAGCCCCCCCCCCCCCACACACACACACACACAACACCGCTTGTGGGTTGTGGGGTTGGGGTGGTGGTTGTGTATTACTTGCGTAGGTACGGGTTGAAACTGATTGTGTAAAGTCTTTATTTGTAATGTGTGGAACCTATAGTTTCTGCATGTTTAGCTTAATTGTCAAATAATGTTTAGAGGAAGATTTCATTAAATGTCTAAAATGAGTAACCTTCTCTTTATTAGGTGAGTGGC
>CAUYPK010106703.1:0-12713 GCA_963574355.1 Loris lydekkerianus
TGTCTTAACACAATAACTAAGAAAATGCCAGGAAGGCTATGTTAACCAGTGTGATGAAAATGTGTCAAATGGTCTATGAAACTAGTGTATGGTGCCCCATGATCACATTAATGTACACAGCTATGATTTAATAAAAAAAAATAAATAAAAATAAAAAAGAAAATCCATTCATCAAAATCAAAGTAAAAAAACAACAACAACATTCCCTTCATCTGTTGGTTAGGTTGATTTCATACCTTGGCTATTGTGAATAATGCCTCAGTGAACATGGAGTGCAGATATCTCTTCAACATCCTGGTTTCAATTCTTTTGGATAAAACCCTGGAGGCAGGGTTGTTGGATCATATGGTAGTTCTATTTTTAATTTTTTGAGGACTCTCCATACTATTTTCCATAATGGCTGTGCTAATTTGCATTCCCACAATGTACCAATGTTTTCTTTTCTCCACATCCTTGCCAATGCTTATCTTTGCTTTTTGATAATAACCATCCTAAGAGGTATAATTGTTATGGGTTTAATTGACATTTCCCTCATTATTAGTGATATTGAGTGTTTTCACATACTTGTTGGCTTTTTGTATGTCTCCTTTTGGGAAATGTCTTTCCAGGTCCTTTACCTATTAAAAAAATCAGGTTATTTGTTTTCTTACTGTTGACTTATTTGAGTTCTTTATATATTCTGGATATTAACTCCTTATCAGATGTATGGCTTGCAAATATTTTCTCCCACTCTGTAGATTATCTCTTCAGTTATGCCATTGATTGTTTCTTTTGTTATGTAGAAGCTTTTTATTTCGATTCAGTACCACTTGTCTGATTTTGGTTTATTTTGGTGGTATCTGGGAGTTTCAGATGTGATACTTGCAACTAACTGGATAAGGGAGAGAGTGTGAAAGGGACTAATGTTCATTGAGCTTTTACTATGTGTCATGCACTTTAAATACTTGGACTGATTTAATTTGAAGCACATCTGTAAGAGAGAAAAATAGTTTTTTTCCATTTACACATGATGAAACTGAGCAAAAAAGTCGGGTTATGACTCCACACTTTCTCAGTAGCTTTTCAGAACTGAGCTCAGGCCCCTGTGAGCCCACTGATGCTTCCAGCTTCCTCAGCCCTTCTGCCAGATCCTTCACACTCACTAGTAGCCTTCTTTTGCTTTAGGTTAATATACTTCATGGGTATTTTCTGTAAAAATATTATAGAATATTATTATATCACTTAGAGTTCCTTCTCTTTACCCAAGGCTCTCAAAGCAAACAAAAAATAAGACATAATTTGGATTTTCTAAGTGATGGGAAAAAGTTAACATCTTAATGAACATTTGAAACAGTCTTACTTGAAAAAAAGTGTGGAGATGGTCAGAAAAACAGACCTTTTAGAAATAGGGATAATGCAGGAGATATGGTTTCTTTGGTATCTATCAGAGAAAGTGGCTTAGTCCGTAAGTGCTTTTTTAGCCACATACTTTTATGCAATGTAGGATCTTTAAATTGTAATCTACAAAGACTTGCTTTAAAAAATATTAATTTAAATGCAAAGATATTTCACAATCATGTAGTCATGTGAGCCTGAACTCACGCATGTACACACAGATGCATATACACACACATCAAAGCAAGCTTGTGATTCATGTAATATCTTGTATGAATGCAGAAATGATTCACAAAGTAGAAAAGACTGACACAAATACAGGAGAGGATAAGAAAACTGCTTTCAGGTGCAGAGTATTGAATATATAATTCAACAGTTAATAAGAATAAATTTATGACCAGCTGATCTGTTAAGGTTATTTGTGGCTTTCTGTGGTTACATGGTATAGCTAATTCCATTCTCTTTCATAAGCCACAAACAACATTCATTTGCCAATATAAGAATTAAGCTGACACATTCAGTAAATGGGTCTAAAAACCAACTAATAAAAGAGGAAGTTTGTGAATATTAGCCTATCAGTGTTAGTTTCAGGCTTCACACAAAACACCAAGTCTGCTTCCCAGAAATTTCTATTCCATTGGTATTCATTTGGTATTAGACATTAGTTATTTACTTATAAAATATGTGCTCATTACAAAGGTCTGTGAGTGCAGTTGCATTAATTATTCATTCTAAGATTCCGAAACACATTGGAGGTTCCGAATGGTAATTTCTAGCTACTGATGGGAAATGTTCCACATGAGAGCCCATCAGCAAGGTTTCAGGAAATAGGTCATGGATTTGGAAGGTAGGAGCCAATTGGGTACTTTTATCATTTCCCTTAAAGTTCTTCACCATTTAGAAAGATAGAATGAGATAATTAGGAAGGACATCTTTTTTTCTTGAAAAGTCGATATGTTACAAATATGTCAAAAGTGCATAAAGCCATATCTTATTAGGCCTGATCCCCCCAATTCTCTTGCGTATGTATAGACTAAAAAGTGCAGTATTATAAGATTATAGAAATTAGATTTGTTTTACTATTCTACTGTTTTAATGGGATAATGGTATATCACGCTTCATGATGGCCCATGTAATTGTAGAAATGTAGGCATAAAGGAAGAAGTATTAGAAGATTGTAAATTCATTTAAAAATGCTTCTTTTTTTGATGTTTGAGATTATTTTTATGGCATTTGTTTAAATACTAACTTACTAATATCTTAAAATGATTTCCCTTATTTTGACAATTTTGGAGATTTTAATTACTCTAAAACATAAGCATCAATTTTAGATAGAATACACACACACACACATATATATGTGTTACACAAAGCAGAATATGTCTCATTGCTAAACATTCAAGCTAAAGACAATTGTAATCAGCAAATTGTGAAAATTCTTCTTTATTCTTCCTCCTTGCCATTTTCATTTTCCTCCTGAGAAGCAACATGGTCAGTGATTTTAGGAGCATCTTTTCTACCCCTTCTCTTCATTTGCATACAAATACACAAATATCCGCATGCGCACGTGTTTATACACATACGCAGCACACATATACATACACACACACATATAGAATATGTATTTTTTCTTTGTTGAAATAATGGGATAAAATGTTAAGAATTAAATTTATTAGACATATTAGGATAATCTCTCACATAAGGAAATAATTATTTTTATAATCATTATTAACTCACTCTGTTTTCTTTTGGGTTCAATTACCTAGTGTAAATTTGAGGAGATCTTTCATTAATGGTAAATATTGTAGTCTTTTGTTCCATGGTATCAAATGCAAAGTGCTTAGAATATATTAGTTTGATTTTTTTTCTTTCTAATTAACACTGAAGATTATATTTGCATTTTGTGATTAGATAACCTGCAAAGGCATAGTCTAAAAGCAGAGGCAAGTATGTAAATATCTCATATTTGATCTTGCAATGAAAAGAAAGAAGGATATATAATAAGGAGTCTCTAACATCCTTGGGAAACTTATTGAACTAAAATGATTCTTGGTATTTCAAAAGAGTTGGAGCCTTTTGTTAAAGACATGAAGATGCTACTTTACATGTGAGGGGAAAATAGGTGGTGGTGGGAGAAGAGTAGTTTTTAACAAGTTTAATATGTATTTTTTGGAAGATATTAAAATATTTATTTGATAATAAACTTACTCTATTTAAAAAAAAATTTTAAACTGATTTATGCATATAGATAAAATAATTCAACAATACCAAATGGTACCAAATATAAAGTAAAATCCTCTGACCCTCCCTGGTCCTGAGCCTATTATCAATTCCACTCTGAGAGGTAGTTTTTGAAGTATTTCTTTACCTGCTCAACCCCAACTGTCCAGAAGCTAATTATTTTAATTTTATTCAAGCTGAATTTGATGAAAATCAAGGCAGAGTCTTTATTCTCTTACAACAGGGATTGGTGATTAAGCTATTTCAGCCCTCAGTTGCAGGTTGGGGTTGTCAGAATGCTTTGGGGTTAGGATTCTGCATCTTTACCCCTGGTGATGGCTGCAGGTTACAAAGATCACCTGCAACTTGCTGCTCCTGGGCCTGTTTGCCCACATATGTGACAGAGGAGGGAGGGGAGAAATGTTCCCTCAACAAATATTTATTGAGCCTCCACTATATGAAGGCATATTGTAGATTTTGGGGATACAAACGTGAGCCATAGTGCCTGTACTCCCGGAGCTTACATTTTAATAGCACACGTTGGCAATACATAAGAATAAATAAATCTGTAATAGAGTGGGAGGTAGTGATGAGTTCTCTAAAAACATAATGCACAGTAGGATATATTATGTATAGGGTAGCAGGGAAATCCTTGTAAAGGATTAACCGTTAAAATCCTTTAACTTTGAAAAGAACCCAGAATGAAACCAGGAAGTGAGCTCAGGAGGACAATCCCTCCAGGCAGAGGGAATGTCACCTGCAGAGGTCCTGAGGCCGCAGCTGTGATTTTGGGGAGCTGACAAGGCCAGCTTCCTGGAGCCAAGTGAGTACAGCAGAGAGTAGTGGGACTTCAAGCCGCAGACCAGAAGTGCCGCCAGCTGACACACCCGGGGGGTTTAGATGCCTCGGGAGGACTTTGGCTTGTGCTACAGGACAGAGATTTAGACTCATTGAGCTCTAGCTGCTATGGGTCTGTTTAGGGGTGGTGGTTGGAAATTTTGGTATAGAATCCATCCCTGGAGGGTAAATGCAGACTTTGAATATGCAGGCAAATATTGGGTGTGTGCTGGAGCTGTCCTCTGTGGTAGCTGCTTTCCTCAGACACAGGGCGCTTTTTCAGCTACACGAAGCAGGTCGCAGAGGCAGAGAAGGGGATGGTCAGGGCAGGAGGGAGAGCCGCAAAGCTGACCCTAGAAGCCAACACGCTCCTAACACGGCAGGCCTGAGGCCAGGGTTTAAACACAGGACCCCATACGACACTGCTAAATATTTAAAGTATTAATGAAGTTAAAAATGCATTCTATGTTTATTCCTTGACAATTATACCTGGAAGATTAAGATCCTTGGACTTCGGGGGGTTCCGGGACGGAATATGGCTGCGTAGGAAGAGCCCGCTCTTGCCGCGTCCCCGGCCCAAGGCCGCCCCCTTTCTCTCACTACACCTGTCCTCACCTGCAGGTGTGTGGACGGTACGGCCTGTGTCCAAGATCCGTCCACACCCCAGACAGCCATTCCCTGGTGACAATTCAGGCAGGCACGGGTGTGAGGCTTATGTGAAGGCACGACCCAGGTACCTTCCGGGAAGGACTGTCGTCCCAGGGCTGCAGTGCTGGTGGCACCACAGCTTTCAGGTCACTCCCTCTGGGGACGCCTCAGCTTCACGGCGCTGGCCTGCTGGTTACACCCTCATGGACAGCGCACGCGCAGTGACTAGCAGGGGCCGGAGCGCACCAGGCTGGACATTTGGGCCCAGCCCGGGACAGCTCTGAATAGCTGAACAGACCAGTTTAGATCCACGCAAGACTCGCTAATTCCAGTGAGAGAGAGATTGGAGAAAGACACAATGGGCCAATTCTAAATTGAGGGGGATGAACAGTCAGAGGCTGTTGATGAGATGAACTAGCCCCACCTGCAAAGGCCGGGAACCGAGAGACCCGAGTGAGCAGGAGCTCGCCAACAGAGGACCAAGTGGCGTTTCTACAGGACCCTACCAGCTCCTGTCCTGGGAAATAGTGTACGGTGACTGGGAAAGGTCAGTGCTTTAGGACAACTCTGAGGTGTATTTTGTTATTGTTTCTTTTAAATGGCAAAAGTCATTATTTTTTATTACATTAATGTAACTTCAAGATTTACTTTATCCTGATAAAGACTCCTTGTCTGAAAACAATTTAGTTTAGCAAGTCATTTTACTCTACCCTGTCTACTTATCCTTGGAACCAGATAACTAGGACCTTGCTATAAGATGCTACACATTATTTAAATTAATATGTAAGTTGTTAGATATATTAATAGATATATTAATTTGCACAAAAATAATTTAGAAAATTCAATTTTAAAAAGACCATTTACAATTTCATTAAAAATATAAACTATTAAAAAGATGTACAAGGTCTTTGAGGAGAAATTCATGAGCATTATTGATGATATGAGAGTAAATACAGAGATACTGCATAACTGAGCATCAAGACAGTTGGGAAGATTTAAATTCAAAGTAGTGTGTGAATTCTATTATCTGCAATTACTTTCTATTTTTTTCTTTTAAGAACATTTAAAATCTATGGTAACAGGTCTGAAAAAGCAAGGGGTTAAGAACAGTCCGAACATTCGAGAAGAACTGCGGTTGGAAGGGGGTGAAATAGAGACATCATATTTTTTTTTTGCTAGATTCCAAACTTATTATAAATCCATAGTAATTAAAATGTTATAAAGGCAGAGTGATAGGCAATTAGAACAATAGGAACAGAATAGCAATGACAGAAAGATGCATGTGTAAATGGAAATTTGATTAACAGAATAGGTGTGCCTATTAGCAGGAAAAGATAGGCTTTTTAATAAGTGGTGCTCTGACAATTGGTTATCCATATGTAAAAAAAGTTAAAAACCCCTTTATTCCTACATCAACCCATTGATAAAAGCCATGTCCTAGATAGAAATAAATAAAAATGAAAACATTAAAGCAAACTCAGCACAGGAAATTCTTTTTTTTTTACAAACAAGACATAAAAAGAATAATGTATAAGTAAATGATTACTGTAGCAATATAGCAATTAGCTATATTGAATGAGACTACTTCCTCGTAAGAACACTTCATAAGGACAGCCAAAGAATAGGCCATAAATTATGAGAAGGTATTCGAAATGTCTGTAGCTGATAAAACTGGTTTTCATAATATATGAGAATTAAAAAGAAAAAAAAAACTGAAAATGACAGAATGCACAAGACACATATGTATTTCACAGGGAAAAAAAATGGGAATTCCTGAAACTAAGGAATACTTTATAATCTCATTAAAATCAAGGAATACTTTATAATTCTCATTAAAATCAAGACTATGGAGAAAGGGCCAAGGAAGGGGAAGGGAGGGGGGAGGTTTAGGGGGAGGGAGGGTAATGGGTCGGGCCACATCTATGGTGCATATTTTTATCTATAAAAAAAAAAAAAAAAAAAAAAAAAGAACATTAGCTGGTGGAACATACCACCTATGAAAACCCCAAGAAAAAGAGAGGAGGACCCAGGATCCGTAGGTTGTAAGGCCTTCTCACTCCACTTGAAATGGAAAAACATTATTTCCTGGAGGCCTGAGAAAAGCCAAGTCTGTGTCCTGTAATCTGCGGAGCAATCACTGAAAAAAAGTCCCTGTATCAAGAGATGTCTTCAAAAATCTAAGAGGTAAGTTAAAATGGGATGCTATAAAGTGTAACAAGGAAAAAGAGAAATGAACAACAGAGAGAACACACAGAAAACAAACATTTTGGGTCTGGAGAACGGATGTGGACACTGGCACGCCTGCCTTCAGCGCCGCTAAGGCGAATTTGGAAGGCTTTATCAGAACTTCTTTAAGAAAATGCTTCCCTTGCTGTGATCTACGTTCCTTGAACACGTTTGCTAGCGCCTATTGTAGCTTGGAATACAAGAGCAAGGGTGGAGGGAGGCCAAGGAAAATACTAAAAAGGACTGGAATTTCAAAGTTTCAGGCCAGTGGTTCTCAACCTTCCTAATGCAACGACCCTTTAATACACTTCCTCATGTTGTGGTGACCCCCAACCATAAAATTATAAAGTAGCATTGAAAATAATTTTATGGTTGGGGGTCATCACAACATGAGGAACTGTATTAAAGGGTCGCGGCCTTAGAAAGGTTGAGAACCTCTGCTTTAGATGGACTAGGAAAAGGTAACTGCATTGAGCATTTATCAAAGAAAAATAACCGACGGTGTTAGGAATTTGTGAATTTGTTGAAAGAAGAGAGGGTCTCTAAAAGGAAAGCAACACTTGCTTTTTTATTTTTTATTTTTTATTTTTTTCTCCCCATCACCTGCCCCCCACTAGGGTCAAGTTGTCACTGGAAACTGGAGAATGTTGGGGAGTCTAAATGACAGCAGAAATATTTGTGTGTTCTAAACGGGCCAGTAGGGAGGTCTGGTTTAAATTTCACATGTACTTGTTTTTAGAAGATAACATTTTAAGGAACTGGATGAAATAGCTACAAATGAAAGGGGAAATTTTCCCCATTATCTTTTGATAGATAAGCATTAGCTTTCTGAGGAAATGGCAAAGAAATGACGCAAGAAAATGGCTCAGAGTGAACAGGATGGAACATAATGGGCTTCGCTCCACGACCTCTGAGGCTGGCTGGACAGGAAATTGTGAGCAGAGAGCCTGGGCTGTTTCCCCAGGGATATCAAATGTCCTGAAATTATGCCTGTGTGACGTGAGGCGCTTTCATCAGTCTGTTCTCTGGTGTGGCTGCTTATCCCTCAAGGAACTAGGGGAAATTGGTTTGTGTTCAAAATTTGCTGTCTTGGAAAGAAATTTTTTTTTTTTATTTTTTGATAAAGGCATTTTCAGTCGATTTCCTTGCCTAGGTGAGCTGAGCTCTCTGAAAGCAGCCAGGCCTGGTGGCAGCACGGTCAGGGATCAGTGAACTCCTTGGCTGGGATTACTCAGAGAAAAATGAAAGCTTTTTTTCATTTAGGTAAGTAGTTGTTGAAAAGTCATTCAATGTTTGCAGACTTCTGTTGAAGGGGAAAGTAATTTAAATCCTAAACTCAAGTCATCTAATCACAATATAAAGCTTTTAAGGGATGCTCTGCTCTTTGGGACATGCCATTGGGATTAAAATGTCCTGAGAGCACAAACATGTCTTTTAGCTAGAGTGTGCTGGTGGCATTGTTGCGATGTGGTTAGGGGTCACTGGCAACTCCCCCAAGTCCCCAAATTAACTCCACTTCTAAATTTCATAACGGAATGAAAAAAATCAGGGCCTGTTCACTTTTCTGGGTGGTGTCTCAGTTGATCATTGTGGACTGGACTCTGAACACAGAAGGACTCTTTTGGAGAGTTTCTTTCTGGTGGAGGTCAGTTCTTTGTTGCCAAGTTGCCCAATGCTTTGCTGCTTCCTGGGAGAGCAAATACCATTGCTAGAGTCCCTCCCTCCCTCCCTTCTTCCTTCCTTCATTCCCTCCCTCCCTTCCTCCCTTCTTTTTTGTAATTTCACAGTCTTAAAAAGAATAAATGTAAGGACCCACAAAGTAGACAAGGAAAATCGTAGCTTGTGTGAGTCAGCTTGATTTTAAATTAGTCCAAAGGAGGGTTTAGATCATTGTGTGTTTCTCAATGTTTTGCAGAGGAAGATTAATAAGCATTTTGGAGCGTGTCCTATTTTTAGAATAAATGAGGAATTGTATTCCTCCACTCTCTGTTCGTTCTTATTTCACAAGGAGGAGACGTATCCCCAGACAGCCACTTCAGGTCACCAGGTAGTTTGGGTTCTGAAGCAAAAATTGGTCAGTCATAATAGGGCACAGCCCATTGTTCCTCTTGGACAAATTAGCCCAAGGACACATGAACTCAAAGTTATAATCCTGAACACCACTGTCTTCCAACGTCGCGCCACCCTCGGGTTTTGACACACATCACATTTTACAACAGAGCAATTGAACACAGAAGAAAGCCTTGCAGTTGTTTATAATTATTTATAATTGTTTTCCAGTCTAAGTCCTTGTTATTTAGCTGAGTGTTAATCTAGCCACCCAGAGTATGCTCTAATATACTAATTTTCAAGACATGTTAATTTCAGAGAGGACACACCTGCTAGCTACAGGGCCACGCAGTGTTATGAAGGAGGAATTTGTTAACCAGAATGTTGGGAGAGAGCAGGGGAGGGTGGGGAAGGCCACAGCTCAGATCTAGAGAAGGGTCTGCCTGGGTTGGAGTCTCAGGCCCTTTCCTTGCCTCTCTTTCCTCACCTGTAAAACGTAGGTACTGAAAGTACAAACCTCACAGGTTTGTTGTGGCGATCAGATGAAAGCACATCTATCAGCTTTCTAGAAGAATCCCTGGTATGAGGCAAGGGCTGCACACCTGTTTCATTACACTGACTGCAAATGCAGCTGTGCCTCCTTCACTTCAAAATTTCTGATGGAGGCAGCTCACACTGTGTACGCGTGTGTGTGTGTGTTGTGCCTTACACACATTGACCTCCGTTATTACATCTTATAGAAAAGCAAATTTAATTTCTGAAATTAAAATTAAAATTTAATGTGCAGGAGAGGTGTCTCACACTGTAATCCTAGCACTCTGGGAGGCTGAGGCAGGAGGATCCCTTGAGCTCAGGATATTGAGACCAGCTTGAACAAGAGCAAAAGAGCTCATCTCTACTAAAAGTGTAAAAATTAGCTGGGCATTGTGGTGGGCACCTGTAGTCCTAGCTACTCAGGAGGCGGAGGCAGGAGGATGGCTTGAGCCCAGGAGTTTGAGGTTGCTGTGAGGTAGGCTGACACCTCTACTCAGGGTGACAGAGTAAGACTCTGTCCCTAAATTAATCAATCAATAATTTAATTCCACTGAGCAGAAAAACGTTTGTGGTGGTAATAACAATTTCTTATCATGTCATTTCTTCTAGAGTACTAACCATGCTGAGGCATTAGTGAAATTGGAGTATATTAACACAGGTAGTTATCAGGATAGTCTGACTGGTAGGTAGGCGATATTGACTGAGTTTAATCAACAGGGCTGTAATGAGCCAACCCCAGCTTCTCTTCTGTAAGCGTGAGATATGCGTAGGTCTGTAGCCTGTTGGGAAATGATGGCAGGGTGTGAAGGGGACCATTGAACACATTATCTCCTGCATTTATGAGTACTTGTTTTTAAAACTAGTAGCTACCAAGAAGGAGAAAGGGGGGAGGGAAGGGAAGGAGGGGGGAGGATGGGTGGAGGGAGGGTGATTGGTGGGACCACACCTGCGGTGCATCTTACAAGGGTACCTGTGAAATTTACTAAGTGTAGAATATGAATGTCGTAATGCAATAACTAAGAAAATGCCGTGAAGGCTGTGTTAATCAGTTTGATGAAAATATTTCAAATTGTATATAAAACCAGCACATTGTATCCATGATTGCATTAATGTATACAGCTATGATTTAATAATAATAAAAAAAACCTCATAGCTATTGCTCCTTTACTTAAAATATATAATGTGCAGCAAACTATTGTTAGGTATGGCCATCCTATTATGCTTTACCAAATACTACATCCTCTTCTTCCTCTCTGACTGTATTTGTGTCCCCATTCACCATCCCCACTCTGTCCTCTTCTTCCCTCTACCCTTCCCAGCCTCTAGTAGCCATTATTCCACGCTCTGTCTTCATGATTCACTTTAAACATTTTTGGCTCTTACTTTTGAGTGAGAACTTGTGAAATTTGTCTTTGTGTGCTGGACTTATTTCACTTAACATTCCCCAGTTCTCTGTCCATGTATTGGACAGACCTTTCATTTTTTACGGCTGAATAGTGTTCCCTTGTGTCTGGGCACCATATTTTCTTTATCCATTCATTTGTTGATGGACACTGAGGTTAATTCCATACATTGGCTGTTATAAATAGTGTCACAGTGAATGTGAGAGTGCGGGTATCTCTTCCATATACTGATTGAATAAATACCCAGCAGTGAGATTGCTGGGTCATGTACTAATTCCACTTTTACTTTTCTGAAGAACTTCCACAGTGGCTGTACTAACTTAGGTTCCCACCAACAGTGAACGAGGGGTCCCCTTTCTCCACGTCCTCACCAGCATTTGTTACTGCCTGTTCTGTTTTTTTCTTTTATAAGATCCATTTCATGGTGGTGAGATAATTTCTTATTGTAGTTTAGATTTGTATTTCTCTGATGATTGGTGATGTTAAGCATTTTTTCATATAGCTGTTGTCCAGGTATGGTACGGGAAACCAACAAGCTTTTGGAAAGATCATTCCAAAATTTCACTCTTCGCAGATGATATGATTGTATATTTGGGAAACACCAGGGATTCTACTACAAAACTCTTAGAAGTGATCAAGGAATACAGCAGCGTCTCAGGTTACAAAATCAACATCCATAATTCGGTAGCCTTTATATATACCAATAATAGTCAAGCTGAAAAAACAGTTAAGGACTCTATTCCGTTCACTCTAGTGCCAAAGAAGATGAAATATTTGGGAGTTTATCTAACAAAGGATGTGAAAGATCTCTATAAAGAGAACTATGAAACTCTAAGAAAAGAAACAGCTGAAAATGTTAACAAATGGAAAAACATAACCATGCTCATGGCTGGGAAGAATCAACATTGTTAAAATGTTCATACTACCCAAAGCAATATACAATTTTAATGCAATCCCTATTAAAGCTTCATTGTCATACTTTAAAGAGCTTGAAAAAATAATACTTCATTTTATATGGAATCAGAAAAAACCTCGAATTGCCAAGACATTCCTCAGCAATAAAAATGAAGCAGGAGGAATCACGCTACCAGACCTCAAACTATACTACAAATCAATAGTGATCAAAGCAGCATGGTACTGGCACAAAAACAGAGAAGTAGATGTCTGGAACAGAATAGAGAACACAGAGATGAATCCAGCTACTTACTGTAATTTGATCTTTGACAAGCCAATTAAAAACATTCAGTGGGGAAAAGATTCCCTATTTAATAAATGGTGCTGGGTGAACTGGTTGGCAACCTGTAGAAGACTGAAACTGGACCCACACCTTTCACCATTAACTAAGATAGACTCTCACTGGATTAAAGATTTAAACTTAAGACATGAAACTATAAAAATACTAGAAGAGAGTGCAGGGAAAAC
>CAUYPK010106704.1:0-12976 GCA_963574355.1 Loris lydekkerianus
TCTTTCATGTTTACATGGATGGAGCTGGAACATATTCTTCTTAGTAAAGTATCTCAAGAATGGAAGAAAAAGTACCCAATGTACTCAGTCCTACTATGAAACTAATTTAGGGCTTTCACATGAAAGCTATAACCCAGTTACAGCCTAAGAATAAAGGGAAGCAGGAAAGGGAGGGGAGGGAGGGGAGAGGTGGGTGGAGGGAGGAGTATTGGTGGGGTTACACCTGCTGTGTATCTTACAAGGGTATATGTGAAACTTAGTAAATGTAGAATGTAAATTTCTTGGCACAGTAAGTAAGAAAATGCCAGGAAGTCTATGTTAACCATTGTGATCAAAATGTGTCAAACAGTCTATGAAGCTAGTGTATGATGCCCCATGATCATATCAATGTACACAGCTATGATTTAATCAAAGAAAGAAAGAAAGAAAGAAAGAAAGAAAGAAAGAAAGAAAGAAAGAAAGAAATTTAGTATTCAAATCTCTAAAACCTAAACTCAGTAAAATAATTCACTACAAATTTATTCAGTATTTACAATGTTTTGGGCATGAAATCGAAGAGAAAATGGGATAAATATCTCTTAATCATTAAATTATATTATCTGTAATATAAACATTTCCAGCTATAGTACAAAAATAAACTGCTTTCTTTTCTTATAACTGGATAGAATTATCATGTTTTTTCTCTTTACCTGTTTGTCATCATCTTGATTCCTAGTGCAAGTAGATCCTATTGTTAAGTAGTTTTTGCTTTAACTTTGTAGGTCAGTCAAATGTAAGCATATCAAATAACTAAACTTAGGGAAAGAGTTCAATGAACTAGAGTCCAAACTCTTGGAGCTTAGAGACATGGAGAGGAAAGCATTTAATTGAGGCACAATTCTCTTTTGAAGTCTGCATGAAGAACCTTACTAAGATCCAGGATTCTTTAATCATGAAAGACTAATTCTTTACTGTCAAAAGACCCAATGTTACATTTCCTATGCAGGAAAAAGTTCCCTTTGACTTTAGTTGTCAAGGGCATTTAACTGGAGATTACTCTGAGGAGGGGCTACAGTATGAAGGGCTAGCTGAGAAAAGGGCTTACAGAAATAGATTGATTTTATCTCATGAGAGTGAATTTTCAGTCATGAAATTATAAATACTAATCTATGATATCATGTTAATAAATATGATAGTATCACAGAATTGTCATAGGACACTGTGTCAGGGTGTCTATTTTGGAAAGAGATTAAAAAAGGAGACATTCAAGGGACAGAAAGAAGCTTTAGGCTAAACAGGAATGTTACCAGCAACCCACTAATTGCTGCTCTCCGAATAATTTGTCCGTCCTCTGGAGAAACATAAACTGTTAAGAAGGAGCTATTAAAATGCTTAAAAAGCTAATCTTGAGAATCAGAACTAGGCTCTGACCTCTGCTCCCTTACCTACCAGCTGTAAGCATATAACTTAAAGCGAATTACCTATTACATCATTAGGACCTCAGTTTCTTCACCCATAAAAAGTGAATATTGTTAGTGCTTACCTTGAAATATAAAATGAAATAATGTGTTTAAAATACTTCAGAAGAGATCTGGAAAAATTCTAACAATTAAGGCTGGGTATTGTTACTATTAGTTGGCCATCTTGTATCTTCAGATAAATTTATTCAACTATTCTTTGGAAGCCTGAAATCAGGATTTTTCCTCCAGGTGGGTATTCCCTGTAAAACATGAGAAAAGATGGTGTATTTTTCAATTTCAAAATCTAAAAACCTGGAATTATCTCATATGGATTGTCTAGAAAACTCTTAAATCCTCTTATACAGGTAGGTTTGCCACAGGAGAACTCTTAATATATTAATCATTAAACTAAGTGCTTCTCCTTTACTCTGAAGGAAATTTGCTCCTTACTATTTTTGTTTGTTTTCTTCATAAATATGACCATCTAAGTTTAAGGAAAGAAATCGACATCCATGGAAGGATTTCAGAAGTAGAGAAGTGAAGGGTGGTATGTAGCAAACTTTTGGCACTCTAAAGGGGACAAGGGTACTTTGTGACTAGTTCTTTGGCCATGAAATAGGGATGGGGGGAGAAGTGGTTACTAAGCAATGCTACAGAGGATCACGATGTGAGACAGACCATAAAATTGAGATTTAAGCTGGAGGAAACCAAAGGAAGCAATGAAAATTAACTCAGACAGTCAGAAGGTAAAATTGAAAAGGCAAAGAAATGAAACGCACAGAGGAAATACAAAACCATGGTATGAAGGAATGTTCCTTTGGATATTATCATGGTGGTAACTGAGCTCCTAAGTGCTCTGTCGAGAAGCAGAGACATCATTAATCTTTTCTGACAAGATACTTTGGAGTACCAAATTGTGATAGTCTCAGGCCTTGAATATCCTGTACTATCCTCAGGATGGAAGATGACATTTATATACTGTAACTGTTGTATCATGTTTCTCCATTGCAGTAAATTTTAACAGAAATGGCTTTCAAAAGCTGTCTTAATAAAAGTTATTTAGAAAAAAAAAATACCCAACTCTAGCTATTTTTCTTTCAGTGTTCACTTAAATATATTTGGTTTTGAACTTCTATTTAGAAGGGCAGAGTTACCATGTCATTTAAAGCTGAATTAAAAACTGAGAGGTTTGCATTTATTTGTTTTAGTTTTTTTTTAACACTAAAAACACTCCTCCCCAGAATTGTATAATTAGGGCTGTTTGCAGATATTCTATAGTTCTTTTAATCTCAATTTATGACATTTAAGTTCTTTGTGAGAGAGATTTCACAGAGAGGTTAAGATCAAAGTTAGACAAATCCAAATCTGAACTATTATCTCTTAGCAAAAGACCAAAATGTCTAGCAAATGAGCTTTCCTTAGCATAAAAGAGACAAAGAAGGCCTTGCTATGTTGCTACAATAACCATAGAATCTTACAAAGAGATTTAAAAAATGATAAAAATGGAAAAAATAACAAGACAGAAATCAGGACCCCTATAATGCGATCCCCTCAGTAAAAGAAAAAATTGCGCAGTTGGCCTAGGAACATAGGTATTATAGTCACATCTGATTTCATCTCAACTATATTTTATTATAGCTCATTCATTCTTATTGTGTGACCATGAGCAAATTATTTAACTTCTTTCAGGCTCAGTTGCCCTATTTTTTATATGTAGATATTTACTTAGTATAGTGGGTTGAAGAGTAGCCTCAAAAAGATATGTTCAGGCTCTGATCCTACAAACATGGCTTAATTTGGAAAAGGTTCTTTGAAAATATAATTTTGGATTTTAACTAACTTAAGATCATCCTGGATTATCCAAGTAAACCCTAAATCCAACAAATGTCTGTTAAAAAACAGAAGAGAAGGCACACAGAGGGGAAGGCAAAGTGAAGGTAGAAGCAGAAATTGGAATGAAGTGGTCACAAGCCAAGAAAAGCCAGGAACCACCAGAAGCTAGAATAAGAATTTTCTCCTAAAGCCTCAGAGGGATCCTAGCTCTGGCCTCCAGAACTTGAAAACAATTTATACGCTACCCAGTTTGTAGCAATATGCTACAAAGCCCTACGGAAACTAATATAGAGTTATTTAGTTTTAAAAAACAGGTTTATTGAAATATAGTCCTCATCTCAAAAGTCTTTCATTAAAAATATACAGTTCAGAGGGAGGGGGGTGAGGCCTTGGTGTGTGCCTCACTTTCTGGGGGCAAGACATGATTGCAAGAGGGACTTTACCTAACAATTGCAGTCAGTGTAACCTGGCTTATTGTACCCTCAATGAATCCCCAACAACAACAACAAAAAAAAGTTCTGTAAAGGCTTTCTGAGGGATAACGATAGACAGCAGCAATGTGTCCATACCTGAGGGGGCTGCTTCCTGGTATCATAAATGGCACATCTATTTTACTTAGTAAGTCTGTTGCAAACATTTTTCTGTTGGTTGAATTATTTTCTTGTCATTGCATATGTGTTTTATTTCAACAATAAAAATGTAAGCTCCCTGTGGTGAGGGACCTTGTTCTATAATTCTATTTCTCTATTTTTTTTTTTTTTGAAAGAGATGGATAACCATTTAAGGGTATTTAGAAAATGCTTCTAAAGATTTTTGAGATTTTTCACAGAATTTCTAAAGATGGGATTTTCCCCAGAATTGTGAATGAAGTGAGAAAGCCAGCAGAGTGCTGTAGACCAGTTTACACCTTCTCCCCTCCCTGCGAATGATCAGCCAACAACCTCACTTCTCCTTTCGCTGGGGACATGGAAGCAATCGGCACACCTCTCCTTCACTCTGACTCTGCCCACCTTGTTGCATCTTTACCCCCCATTGTCGGCTTTCCTTCTGTAGAATGGGTACACCATCCCTGCTTATCCTAAGGCCACGGCCTCCATTTAGTTACTGGACGTTGTCCCTTTTGCCAACTCAACCCAACTTATAAGGTCAGGTTCTCTCTCCTGCATAACCAATTTTTGTCTCTGCTGAATCATTCCAGCTAAGCATATCAAAATATACTATTGTATCATCTATGTTATGCATACGTTGTCTCATATATATCTGACAAGTGTCTTTCATTGGACAGTTTTTAATTCAGTGTCTTTGGGGAGGTCAGAAAATGAGGGATCTGAGTAGGAAAGGAATATTAAGTGAGTTTTCTTGTATTTTGTCACTGATTTCCCTATTCTGCCCACCTTTGCACTCTCCTAGGATTCTTTAAAAATATTTATAATATTATTCTGATTTTGAAGGAATTCATATTAATTATACATAGGGGGAAAAGCAGAAAAAATGAAGAAAATAAAACTCCCCTTTAAAATCATACATGCAGAGATCACCTTTGTTAAAAACTTAGAGTATTAGCTTTATAAATATTAAAAATTGTAATAATGTGGTATATTTGGTTTCATTTATTGAATTTTTTTCTCCTTAAGAGCATTTCCAGATCCTTAGAATGAATGGTTTTAATGGCAGCATTTGTATAGTAAACGCCATGATTTATTTACACCCTCTGTTCCTGGCAGACTCTTAATGTTTTTCCCAATTTTTGATACAGCAAGATGCCCAATGAAATATTTCAATATAATTAATTACGTGCATTTATGATTATTTCCCATGAATTAAGTTCATAGGAATAGAATTAATGGGACAAGTGCATATAAACTTTTTCTTTTTCTCTCTCAAGTGGTAGTAATGCCTAGAATCTAAAGTACACGTTCTTTCCATTACTGAACCTTTGTGTCTTCGTTTTCCTTTCTTCTTCTTCTTCTTCTTTTTTTTTTTTGCAGTTTCTGGCTGGGGCTGTGAACTCTCCACCTCCAGCATGTGGGGCCGGTGCCCTACTCCTTTGAGCCACAGGCACCGCCCTTTTTTTGTTGTTTTGTTTTTCTGAGACAGAGTCTCACTCTGTTGCCCTGGGGTAGAATGCAGTGGCCTTGTTATAGCTCATTGCAAAGTCCAACTCCTGGGCTCAAGGGATCTCCTCCTGCCTCAGCCTCTCAAGTAGCTACAAGTTTGTGCCATCACACATGACTAATTTTTTCTATTTTTTGTAAGAGACGGGGTCTCGCTCTTGCTCAGTCTCAAACTCCTGACCCCAAGTGATCCTCCAGCCTCAGCCCTCCTGGAATGCTAGGATTCCAAGCATGAATCACTGAACCCAGCCCCTTTGTATCTTCAATCCAAAGCCTTCAGGTGCTCCAAAGTTCTCCTTACCTTTTCACTTAGGCATTGACCATCTGTAACTTTTCTATATCTTTAAATTACAAAAGTGATTCATGCTGAGAAATCCGTACATATTTGAAAAAACAGTGTAGAGATTTAAAAATGATAAGGATCAAGATGCTTCCTATCTTCATAATATTTTCAATTCAATTAATTTATTAAAATTTTTCTACACACAAGGCAGTGCTAAATGTTGGTGGGGGGGGAGTAGGGAAATATGATGAAGTTTCTAGGGTAGAAAATCTAGTATAGCTTATGAGCTGCTGAGTTCTGTAAGGATTCTGAGAATCCATGTGTGGGCCAGGCATTATCTATGGACCGAATAAACTTCAACAATAGCAGTAATTATAGCTAATATTCATCAAGTGCTTTTGCTATGTCAGACACTGTGACAGTTGTTTTATACATACTTGTCTTTTTAAGTTAAATATATACATAGATATATCATGATTAGTTAAAAACAGAGCAAAGGACAAATTCAAGAAGGAGGTGGAGAGAGGCTCAGTAAGTTCCCCCCTATACTATGTAGGGGTATACAGTATGCTTCTGGACTCAACTACAACTCAGACTTTGGACTTTACCTTACAAACGTAAGTAATGTAACCTAATCACATGTATCCTCATATTAACCCGCCCCCCACCAACATTTACTTAAAAGTATTATTTTATTCACAGAATTTTTTTTCAATCAGTGGCTATTAAAAATCCATTACTATCTGAAATATTTTTGGCTTTAAAAATTAGGCCCCCATGTTCAGAAGGATTGGAACCCATCCATCCATAGATAGGACATGGGATAAAACATCCCTGTACTGAAGATTAACACAAGATTAAAAATGAGAAGTGGATCGCAGGGCAGATCGCAGGAATTCAGTTATTTGAACATCAATCTTAATTTCACTTTCTGGCCTGGAATCTGGAACCCATCTCAGGGGCTTTATTTTTTTGTGCTGGTTTTAAGTTCCTAGGCTTAGTTGGAGGAGCAGGGCTTCTGGTAAGGATCTATGAGTTTCCATGCCCGCGGTCTTCCCTGGAGAGGGCTTGCTGCCTATCTGTGATTCCTGCAGCTCTTTGATGGCCCTGTAAGGCCCACGGAGAAGGGTGATGGTTGCAAGCCAAAGGTACATGTGTCAGAGAAGGAGCACATCTGAGCACCCGCTCACCACCCATTCACAGTAAAAACCAAAGGGCTGCTCATCAGTAGTGTCTCTCCTTCCTTTTTCCTGTCCTCTTCTCATGGCAAGTCCTGAACTGCAGACCACAGGACACTAGACAGAATGTCCTGGGCTTTGGAGGCTTCAGCCACAGACTCCACATTTCATTCCTGGTGGAGCCAGAGGGTGCAGGAGCAGGACACGCTACATTGCTCACACAGCTGAAGGTGGGAAGGGAATGATGCCCTTTTTTACTCATCATCACTATTGTATTTCAGGGTACAATACTCTGAAATACTGTATTTTCAGAGCGACTTGTTGAAGACACGGTAAATATGAAAGACATTTGAAAAGTATTTGTCATGTAACAATTGAAAATGAAAAAAGACATTTTCCCTCTTTTATGTGTTTTCAAGTGCTTGTGAAGTTGAGAAAGTGCTAAATAAATCTGATAGTAAGTTGAATGCTGTCAGACAGAAGATATTATTGTCATTTAAGATAGAGATACTGCATTGTGTTTTGAAGAGACTTTGTTAGAAACATATTATTTGCTAAAATGCATTGTTACAAAGAAGAATGCCTCTAGCTATGTTCCCAATTTTCGTAGAGTCTGAATAAAACTATTCATTAACTGTTTCTTTTACCTACTTATATATAACACAAATAATAACTAGTATTAATCGAACACTTTGCTAGGTCCCAGGTACTTTCTACATGCATATAATTTTCCCTTTTATAAAGTATATTGTCTTCTGGCAACCCTATAGAATAGATGTTACTGTTATTAGTTTTTGGACAAGAAGTAGGGTTTATTGGCAGGTATGAATGACGGGGCAGCACAATAGAACCCTCATGACTGCAAGGTCCATCCCGTGTCTCGGGGACCACAAATGGGGATGTATTTGACCCCTCACCACCTGGGATAAGCTGCTTCTCAACCACCATGTCTTCAAATTCATCTGCATTAAACTTGGTAAAGCCTCACTTCTCTGAGATGTGAATCTTCTGGTGGCCAGGAAACTTGAACTTGGCCCTGTGAAGGGCCTTAGTCATAAGCTCCTTTTTGGCAGTTTGGTACGGATGGACATGATGTCTTGGTCAATGTGAACCCTGGCCATGGTACCCTCGGGCTTTCCAAAGGCACCATGTGTACCTGTCTGAAGCCTAGATTTGGGGGGGGGGGGCAGCACAAGGTCTGACACATGAACATATATCAAAAATGACTCTCTCCAAGGTCCCTTAGAGGAAACCGTATAATAAACAGGCTGCATACACTACCAGGGAGGCTGCTATTTGCAGCCATTGCACACCAGGCCTCCAAGAGGAAAGTAGCATGGTTGGCTTAATTGGCTGCAGGTGAAATAGCTATTATTTAGTATCCTAATTATTTTTTTTTTTGGAAGTTTTTTTTTTTTTTTTTTGGTCCAGGGCCAGGTTTGAACCCACCACCTCCGGTATACGGGGCTGGTGTGCTACTCCTTTGAGCCACAGGTGCCGCCCTACTATCCTAATTAAAAAAAAAAAAGACTGAAGTATGAAACTGGAGTAATTTGGTCAAGGTCACACAGCTCAAACATGAAGAATCTGAACCTGAACAATGTGGCCCAAGAGCCTATGCTTTTTTACCTCTGTCTTATACTATTATTTTATTTCACCAAACAAAAGCTTACTGTTAACTCCATGTTTTTCAGTCTCACCAGTCCTCATGTCAGTAACTTCCTAAAATTTCCCTCAAGTTTCTTGTAAAAAAAAAAAGTATAGTATTTAGTTTTCACTTGACTTTTAATCAGGGATGAATCAAGGATATTTTGGGCTCATAAAAAATTCATTTCCGCAAAGAGCTGTTGGGAGAATGTGTACATCTGTTCTCCGCTCCATTATTTCCAAACTTCAAGAATATGTGCAGGCTGGGCCTTTTCAACACTTCACTGAAACATAACTCAGTGTGATGAGATCAACAAGGCAACTTACATTTTAGTAGGTGACAATAGGGAATTAAAGAAAGACTCAATTTTTCTGTTGAGTGAATCTGACTGGTGCTTGGTGACACCTGCTGATTGATGATCTCTGGCTTGTGTGGGAGGACACAGAGAGAGTCAACGCAGATGTGCCCAAAGCATGTGGGGAGTGGGAGAGTCCATTCTCTTGAAGTTATCTCGGTATTGGGGTTAGATTTATGATTTTTTTTTTTATTGGCAACAGTGGTTGCTATGAGGTTTCTAAGAAGGTGGAGAATAAATGTTAGGCCTTGAAAGTCAATTTTGGAAATTCTAAATCAATGGGTTTGATGTCAAAACAGAAATGATTAATGGAGAAAACCTTTCTTAAGATAGCAAGCAACATGCTATCTGGCTCCTTTGAGTGCCCTTGAGGGAGACCAATTTGCCAGGCTTGTATTTACTATTTCATTTGACTTAGTTGTGGCATTTACATAGTAATGTTTTCAGTTTAACTTGGGAATGTTATTTTAAATCCTATACATGCTGCATATAAAAGTGTCTAAATGAGTTATCTTATGTGTTTACTGTTTTTCAATGTTTGTTTATGTGCCTATTTGAAACTGCTGTTTGCCAATCACTGCCTTTGTTGTAATATACTGTCAGCAGGGTCCCCTAATAGGATATGTGGTGTTCCTCTGGTGTCTATAGTAACAAACTCCCATACTTGAGGCTTACACCAAATTCTATATGAACACAAGCTATTTATTTTAGGAAGTACTCAGGTCAGTGTTTTTCAGTTGTGGTGTTTTGGTTTCCTGGTCATTTGTCATTTGTATGGGAGCAGAGGAGAGGTTGAATACAATTGATCTAGTGAATAGAGATACAGTGGGTAAACGTTTTGTACAGACCAGGACAAGCTTATCTTCTACAATAACTTAATTTCTAACTCCAGTAGCCATTTTGCCTGGCATTAGAAAACTTACTTTAAGAAAATAAAGAATTTTCTTGGTTAAAGCATTTCTTGGTTAAAGCACATTGACTTTTCTTAGTCAATTTAGGATTTCTTCCATCAGTTTAAGTTCTCCCTCTCTCTCTCCTTAGGGTGACATGTTAGTTCTAGAGGCCTTGCCTGGTGTCCTAGTAGTGGTTGGGGGCACTGGCCTGGGATGGCGTCTTCCAGGATGCAGAGCTCAGGGTCTGATCTGGGACAATATTGTTTCTAATATTCATATATCTGAATCCCTGTAGGTCCCTGGATGTTTATATGCTATATGTTCTTTGTTTTATATATATATATTTTTGAGACACATTCTTGTTATGTTTACCTTGGTAGAGTGCTGTGGTGTCACAACTCATAGCAACCTCAACTCTTGGGCTTAAGTGATTCTCTTGCCTCAGCCTCCCAAGTAGCTGGGACTACAGGCACCTACCACAATACCCAGCTATTTTTTGTTGCAGTTATCATTATTGTTTAGCTGGCCTGGGCTGGGTTTGAACATGCTAGGCCTGGTGTATGTGGTGGCATAACCACTGTGCTATGGGCGCCGAGCCTGTTTTATGATATTTACACCCCTCTAGGTCCAGTACATTTTTCTTAGTTAAATTCTATGCTTTTTTGTGTGCTTATAACAATTCAGCTACTCTAATGGCAGTCTGGCAGAGTGGGGCTATCTTGGGCTCTCTGGCCTTTATGACAACACTACACAGCTGTCTCTGGTGCAAAATTGCAAGATATTGTCACTCAATCTTTCTGAGAAGAATTAGTTATAAGTCCCCTCCACTCTGCCTTGCTGCCTCCCCCTACCCTACTGGTGGAAAGGTGTACAGAGGTCATTGCCAATGTCTTGCTTTCTTGCTTTTGTCTCTATAACCTCTAGAAAATCTCCCAAAGCAAGAAACTGGGCATGTACCGTACTCTGTCCTTGACTGTCCCTCAAGTGTGGATGTTCCTGGTGACAATTCCATTAAGTCCGACACTGACCAAAGAGAATTGAAAGCACATGAAGCCATGCTTCTGGGACTGAGGCTATAGTGACACAATCTAGGATAGAGTAAGGTACATGCCCAATTTCTTGGTTTGGGAGAATCTCTAGGGGTGATAGAGATGAAAGCAAGAAAGCAAGACATTGGCGATGACCTCTGTACACCTTTCCGCCAGTAGGGTAGGGGAGGTAGCAAGGCAGAGTGGAAGGGATTTATGACTAATTTTTCTCAGAGAGACTGAGTGACAATAGAGTTGTCTAATTTAAACAAATTGTTTAAATCTAGGGTTGCATAATTGATCTTTGTATCATCAACATATATTATAACTTTTTAAGACAGATTTTTAAAATCAGGAATGTACATATGTCTTTTTATTCAAAAATACAAAATAAATTATCTGTAGGCATGAACAATGGATGACAGCAGTAAACCATTATATTTCTCAACTGAAACCAGCAATTAATGATTATAGTGATTTTCTTAAACATCAGCCAGCCTTTTCTTTTTTTTTCTCTTAATTTTTAAAAATTAAATCATAACAGTGTACATTAATGCATTTATGGGGTATAATGTGCTAATTTTATATACAATGCTTACATCAAACTGGTTATTTTCTTCAACTGACTTCTTTGTAGTTATGGGTGAGGAACACTACTGCCTTGAGCTTCCTGTCACAGTTCATTAATGGTAAAGCACTATTCTGGGAATTAGAACATGCCACCTCCCATACCACGTCCCATGCCATCATTACACCCATTCCAGGTCCTTCTCTTCTTTAGGAAGTTCTGTGACTACAACTTCTGCTGTAGTTAACAGAGAAGCCACCCCAGCAGCATCCAGTAAAGCAGTTCTTACAACCTTTGTGGGATTAATTATTCCTTTTCCCACTATATTCACAAAGTCTCCAATCATAGCTTCGTAACCAACTTATGAGGAACTTTGTATTATTTTCTCAACTTTCAAAGATCCTTCAACACCTGCATTCTTAGCAATAGTCAATGAAGGAATTTTGAGTGTTCTTTTAATAATTTCTATACCAATTTTCTGATCTTCATTAGCTGGAGTTAATGAGTCCAAGCCTGGAATGCACTGAGGCCGGGCACAACCCCCTCCGAGAACAATGCCTTCTTCAACAGCAGCTCTGTGGCATTGAGGGCATCTGTCACTCTGTCTTTCTTTTCATTTACTTCAACGTCACTTGTTCCACCGATCTTCAGCACAGCTACTCCATTTGAAAGTTTTGCCAGACATTCATTCTGTTTTTCCTTTTCACACTCACTAGTTGTAATCTCTAACTGCTCAATGATTTCTTGTATACGTTTTTCAATTTGAGTCTTGTCACCTTTTCCTTTCAAGAGCATGATATCATCTTTGGTCACAATGACCGCTCCAATTTTTCCTAAGTCATAAGGCTGAACATCGTCAAGATTTAGGGTCAACCCCTCTTCTCCGAACACTGCACCACCAGTAGCAGTCACCATGTCTTTAACCTGGTTCTTTCTATTATCATCACAACCTGGAGCTTTGACTGCTACAACTTGAAGACCAACTTTTAGCCTATTCAAAACGACTGTGCTTAGAGCTCCTTCATCGACATCTTCAGCAATTATGACCAAGGGCTTATGGTAAGCATTGGCAATTTTAAGAGCAGGTACAACTTACTGGACACTAGAAATTTTCTTTTCACTTAAGAGGACATAGACATCCTGGAATTCACATTTCCAAACTTTTGATGTGTTAATAAAGCATGGAGAAATATAGCCTCAATCAAACTTCATGCCTTCAATAATTTCTAATTCATCATTCAGTGTTTTTACATTCTTTACTGTGACAATACCTTTTCTTCCAACCTTTTTTTATTGCATCAGGAATGATGCTGCCATTTCTTTGTCTCTGTTTGCAGAAATCGGAGCAACCTGAGCAATTTCCTCAGGGGCTGTCACAGGTTTAGACTGCTACTTCAGTTCAGCAATGACAGCATTGACAGCTAACATCACACCTTTCCTGATTTCCACTGGATTAGCGCCTTTGCTAATCTTTTTTTTTTTTTTTGAGACAGAGCCTCAAGCTGTCACCCTGGGTAGAGTGCCGTGGCATCACAGCTCACAGCAACCTCCAACTCCTGGGCTCAAGCGATTCTCTTGCCTCTGCCTCCCGAGTAGCTGGGACTACAGGCACCCACCACAACGGGCTGTTTTTTTTG
>CAUYPK010106705.1:0-24388 GCA_963574355.1 Loris lydekkerianus
CTTCTCTGAAGAAGACAGGCGCACAGCCTACAGACATGAAAAAATGCTCATCATCTTTAATCATCAGAGAAATGCAAATCAGAACTACCTTGAGATATCATCTAACTCCAGTAAGATTAGCCTATATCACAAAAACCCAAGACCAGATATGTTGGCAAAGATGTGGAGAAAAGGGAACCCAAGACCAGATATGTTGGAAAAGATGTGGAGAAAAGGGTGGGAATGCAAACTAATACATTCCTTTTGGAAAGATGTTTGGAGAATACTCAGAGATCTAAACATCGACCTGCCATTCAATCCTATGATTCCTCTACTAGGTATATATCCAGAAGACAAAAAATCACATTATAACAAAGATATTTGTACCAGAATGTTTATTGCAGCCCAATTCATAATTGCTAAGTCATGGAAAAAGCCCAAGTACCCATTGATCTACAAATGGATTAATAAATTGTGGTATATGTATACCATGGAATATTATGCAGCCTTAAAGAGAGATGGAGATTTTACCTCTTTCATGTTTACATGGATGGAGCTGGAACATATTCTTCTTAGTAAAATAACTCAAGAATGGAAGAAAAAGTATCCAATGTACTCAGCCCTACTGTGAAACTAATTTATAGCTTTCATATGAAGGCTATAACCCAATTGTAGCACAAGAATATGGGGAACGGGGCAAGGGAGGGAAAGGGAGGGGAGGAGGGAGGATTGGTGAAGGGAGGGTAATTGGTGGGACCACACCTACGGTGCATCTTACAAGGGTACAGGTGAAACTTACTTAATGCAGAATATAAATGTCTGAAAACAATAACTAAGAAAATGCCATGAAGGCTATGTTAACCAGTTCAATGAAAATATTTCAAATTGTATATAAAACCAGCACATTGTACCCCATGATTGCACTAATGTACACAGCTATGATTTAATTAAAAAAAAAAAAAAAAGCTTGAGATAAACCTGAGCAACTGAGGCAAATCCTGTCTTTACAGAAAAAGAAATGTTTTTTTAATTGGCTGCATGTGGTGGCATGCACTTATCGTCTCAACTACCCAAAGGGCTGAAGAGGAGGGAGGACTGCTTGAGCCCAAGAGCTCATGATTATAGTGAGCTGCAAACAGGCCACTGCACCCAGCCTGGGAGACAAAGCAAGGCCTTTCTCTATTAAAAATTTGTTTAAAAGGAATGGAGAGCCTAGATCTCACTGCATATCTGTTGAGTCAGAGTCTCTAAATCTGACGTCTGAGAATATACTTTTATGATAAGTTCTCCAAGGAAAGCCAAGATCCATCATTGCTCTGAAATGCCACCTCCCTGGTCACACTGCATTTTAGAACTAGCAAATGGGGTGATGCAGATGATAAAAACAGTGAAGGGGGAACTTAGGAGTCCCGCTATCAAAACTGACTTACCAAGATCTAGTGATCTCAAAATTCTTCTATATACTCCATCTCTGCCACGTATAAGCTCTTTAACGTCCTCTATTGTTCTACCTTTAAGAGGCCACCACGAAGTCTTTTTATAAGAAGATTTGGTAAAATTTCATAATGAACGACAAAGCAGTGACCCATAACTACAGGTGAGGTCTGTGCCTATTCTACTAAAATTGGCTCCTGCTCAAGAAGAACTACAAACAATGTCTAAAATGTGAAGTAGAATTAATCACATTCTCTTCAACCTGCTTCAGATATTTATCCCTCTGCTGCTCCTCACCAGTTGAACTTCATCATGGCTAAGGACATTGACCCTCTCTGTGGGCTCTCCAATATCCTGCATGTTGCTCATTGCTTTAATTGCTTGCTTACAAACCTGTGCTAATTCTCCATTCCATATGTGAATATTCCTAAGCACAAACGTTTCTCCTAAGTGGATTCCCAGTAATAATAAAGATATGCCACCAAAAAAAGAGGGGGTGAGCTAATCAAGTAATTTAGAGAAATGTGACGTACCTTATATTTTTCCCTATCTTAGAGATTTATTTTGTATGCTACTGCATGGAGGGGCCTGGAAATTCTTGCAGTAAGGAAAAGATATTTTAATGCAGTTTTCTAAGTGAAGCTTTTTTTGGATACCCACAACCAGGTTCGCTAGTGCTCCTCAGAACTGACCTTGAGAAATGCTAATTTCTACGCAGGTCGGGGTCTTTTTGACTTGTGTCTGTGGTCTGATTCTATCTATATCATGGCAATTAGAACTCGATACTTGTCCTTGGATAGACACAAAGTCCTACAGGTGTCTGCCAGAGGACAGGTATAAAAAAAATGATTTCCTAAGAAATAGTTACATCATTTTAAATCATTCTCTCCAATTGATTTTCTAGTTTGACGTAAAGACAAGCCACATAGAACATGAAATATAATTTACATTCTTGCTATTCCAGTCTCATTCCAACTATATCTCTAGTATCAAGATGGTCAATAACTCTTAATTAGGAAAGCAAACTTATTTTTTTACCACAGTTTTTTTAAAAAAATGGTAATAACCATCATAATCATAAGACGGCACTTATTAAATGATATTGTCATCAGCAAGTCTACTCAAAGATATTTAGGTACAGGTTACAGTTTTCTTATTAACTCATTCATTTTGGATGGCATCTGATAGACTAAATACACTGGCTCTGAAATACTGCCTCTAAAAATGTCTTTAAGCTATTAGATTATGTTAATAGAATACCTTTTAAATGATTTGTCATATTTCTATATTTCAGTCAAATTTCAAACAAAATATTTTGATAGATAATTTATCAAAAAGATAAGTGATACATTTAAGATGGCTAACTACTAATGTATGGTATTTTAGTGAATCAATACCAAAGGGAAACATAGGCTTTTTTTTTAACACAATAGTCTTGCTTATATAAGAAAGACTTTTCTTAGTATAATTCATATGTTCCAAGTCACGAAAAGTATTCATTTTTGTCAAACCCACTCAGCGGTTACCTGAGCCCTACCTCGCCTTTCACAAAACTCCACTCCCATACTTTCAGGAATCCATGTGGGATATCTGCTGGGATGGAAAATAAAGGCTAACTTGGCCAGCAGAGCTGACTTATTGCACACCATCTCTCATTTTTTCATTCTGCCTTTATTGGGTGACACCAACTAACTTCCTCTTTATAAATTTCTTGCAGACCTTGGCCTGACTATAACTCCCCAGTGTGTGTAGATAAAAGCATATCAGTATGTGTAATGAGCCCTATAGGAAATATAATTTTTAGATGCCCCGAAAATAACATTTTATATTATACTGTAAAGCAAAGAAACCGTGTCCCCTAAGATCTTGAAGGTCTCTATTTTAGAAAAGCATCTTGACTTTACTTTTCCTGCCCAGAGACTTTTTTTTTCCAAAACCATAGGGACATTCTGCCTCCTTAGTGAATTCAACCATCTCCTGAGAAAGAGAAAACATGCTGTCAACTTTAAAAGGACCATTTCTCATGACAACCTCCCTCCTCTGTCAGTCATCAATTAAGAAGAAATTCTTGGATCCAGTTTCAAATGGAACACTGTGTTATACTGGAAAAACATTTAGTAGGTGAGGGGCACTCAGTAGCAATATATGGTTCTACAATCATTATATATAACTCTTTTACAGTTTGAGGCCCTAATAATTCTAATTGAACAATATGTTAATATTTAACACCTGAAATAAGTATATTAATATCTCTATTTCACCTGAACACAGGTAGGCACAAACAGTTGACAAATCTTTCTCCAAATCACCTTGAGGTATCTAAAACCAGGTAAGTCAGAACTGAGGTTCAAACCAGGCAGCCTTGTCAATCAATTCTCATCTTCGTGTGTAAGAATTTTAGGAAATATAACACTCCAACATGCTGGTTCTGTTGAAACACGATTAGAAGTCAAAAGAATTTCCTTTAGAACATATAAAACTAAGTTTTTACTCCGTTCTTTTCTTTAGTCCAATTTAAGCCAACTGATATTCTTCTGGAAATCTCTAATGCTAAATGGTTGTTGGCAACTAAGGACCTTTAAAATAACTTTCTTCAGCATTGTGGTAGGCAAAATAATGTCCAGAGATGTCTACATCTTAATCCTTGGAACCCATGAATAGATTATGTTACCTTATAGCAAAAGCAATATTACAGATGGGATAAGGAGTGCAAACCTGGAGAAGTGGCCATTATCCTGGTTTACCCTGATGGGCCAGTCTAAATACACGAAGCCTGAATTGTGGAGAACTTTTCCTGGCTGTGTCAGAGAAATATGATGTGATGACTTGATGAGCTATTATTGGTTTTAACACTTTAACTGCCATGTGAGTTATGAACTGTTTTTTAAGTTTTCATATTATTTTCTACACTACTACTTTTCAAGTTATTATATTACCTTTTTATTGATGTATGTTTCAGGATCCTTTTTCCCCAAAGTCTTTATTCTATTTTCTTAATAAAACAATATATCCAGAGAAAAAATTTTTCTTTCTTTCTTTTGTTTTTCTTTTCTTTTTCTTTCTTTCTTTCGTTTTTTTTTTTTTTTTTTTTTTTTTTTTTCTTTGTGGCACCATGTTGAAGATGGAAGAATTAAACAATGAGACAAGGAATGTGGTGTCATCTACAACCTGGGACAACTCTTAGCTGGCAGGAAACAAGTTTTTATATAGGATTTCGATCCCACAACCACAAAGAACAGAATACTGCCAACAACTGGAATAAACAAAATCAGATACTCCTCTAGAGCCTCACAGAGGAATGCAGTACTTCCCACACCTTGAGTCCTGTGAGATCAATAACTAATAACCTACCACACAGTATGATGATAAATTTGTGTTGTTTATTTAAGTCATTAAGTTTGTGGTAATTGTTATGTCAGCAACAGAAAACTAGTATAAGCACCCACAGCCAACATTTGTAAATGTCCGCATGGCTTCCTCACCAGTATTTGGGAACTGAGAGATCAGTTAATTCTGTGTTTTAATTAAAGAATATTAAAAGAGCTATCACTTTCTCTCCACAGTGTATTATCCTGCTGTATCTCTTTTGTAATTGGTGATGTCTAGAAAAATGACACACACACTGATCATACACATACCGCTACAAAAAAAAAAAAAAATTCTGCTATTAAAAATAGTTATGTCACCTCCAACTCTAATCATAAAATGACTAGTTACATAAACTTCATTACAAGGAGCCAATTTGTAGTTAAAGCAAAATAAAAAAAGACAGATGACTTTTCATCAAAGAAAATAAATTGACTTGTCGGGAATGTCCTTCTGTTTTCCCTCAGGCTTCTAAGGACACCAAATTTGATATTATAGAGCCTGTGTTTAATTCTTCCAGGTGTTCCTCCAGAGAAAATTAAGGAACTGCATAGTGAAAATGGAAGATTCACTATAAGGAGGTAACCCCCTGCTGTTCAAAAATTAAATGCAAATTTATCCAGGATGCGATTGCAAATATCCTCTCTGTCTATTTGAAAAGGGCCAAAATGTTAATGTATTGTGTCATTCTTACTATATTAGAAAAGTAATCCAAACTGCCAAAAAACTATTCTAGCTCATTTGCAACATTTCCTATCTGTGATAAGAACGCATGCTGCTACAAATTAGATTTTTAAAATTGTGTTACATTACAAATGCAAGATTATTTTAGGATCTATTCTTCTATTCAAGAAACAAACTTCCAATTGAGAAATAACACCTATTTCCCACACACATCCATCAAGAATGTGGTAGGCTGGAAAAAAAAAAAAAAAAAGAATGTGGTAGGCTGGCTCTTAGGTTTATAAAATAGTTATTACACTAGAGGAATGCTTTTTCTCCTTTGATCGTTTGTACACGTACAAACAGATGCAAAGGGTCCCAGAAAAAGTACATTGGCACCCTGCTTGGGGGAGCTGAAGAATGAACCCCTAGAGAGAAGTTGGGAAAGGTCTCCCAGAGGAGGTGACGTTCAGCTGTGGCTTTGAAGCTGTCACAGCACATCTAGACAACTGGGAGACAAAGAAGGGAGTAGCAGAAGTGGTAGGAGAATTTGAAGGCTGTGCAGTTTCTGTGGCCCAGAGCAGAATACCCCCCAGACCATTAAGGATAAGCCACTGGGAGCCTTTATATTTTGGTGCTTGCTCAGCAGCCACCATGAATGGCCCAGTATTGTTGAAAAAATGTGAATCTAGAAATTCCTTTAATATTTTATTTTTTGCATAATTAAGGTCCACCTCCAGGAAGAGTCATGACTACAATGTCCAAGTAAATCATCCATTCAAAAAAAAAAAAAAACCCCAAAAAGCTAAGCCTTGCTCTGTCTCTGACTAGAAGTCAGACTAGTGTATTGTGCATACACTAACAAAGACTGGGAAAGCGATTTCAGTAAGAGTATATCATGATAGATTTCCACAAGGTGCATGGTAAATGTATGTGTGCCTTACAGCCTTATAAATGGAAGACTAGATGGTTCCTACCCCATCAACAGAAATTGTGATCTATGCCTATTACTCTTTTCCTTTTAGGACTGAGTCTCACTTGTTTTAAAAGGACAAAATTCAAAGGTTCAATTCGATTTAAGTAATCATCAGAAATGTCAGCTGCCTTTCAAAAGACCCTTGGAGTCTGCCAAATTGGGCTGAAAATCATGCATGAATAGTTTTCATTATACGTGAGCTGACAGTTTCTGCTTCTGGTCAAGAAAATCACATTCCTGTGAAAAAGGTTTGCATTAGCTGCTAATACGGAAGCAAAAAGCAGCAGACTCAGAAAGGGTGGTGTTCTTTTGCCTTGTTGTTGTGACCCTCCCGCTGAAAAAAGTTAGAAAAAATTATGCATTAGTATTTTGTAGTTACTGAAAATATTAAAGTCATAAAAATGTGCAGTCATAATCACGCACCCACAAAAAACTCAATCCGTCAAGGTTAAACCCAAACCAACCATTTTATCATGGATTAAAATTTAGTTAGAATCAAGAAATCTTTGGTCTACTGGAATGAGAGGTCCTATGTTTTGAGATAAATTTAACATAGTAATAAATACTCTGTAGATAAATGAGGCTTTTCAGGAGGATCCCAACATATAGGAATTGGCTAAGGTACCCAACGTCTTGCGAAGAGGCTGCTGTCCCCAAGCTGGGTGTCACTGTTGAGCAGAGGTGAGCTGGGTTTCCCAGAGAACGCTCTTATACCAGGCACAGCGTGTGAAAAAGACCCTGACTCCTCTGATGGAGCCCAAGCCCTGGCCCAGCTGCTTTCAACTCCTCATTTTCTTCAGGTTCAGCCAGTGGATATAGGAATCTGACCATTTCCTACGTGTGCCAAAATGTGAACAATATTTGGAGCACTAAATTAAAGGAATGAATCTGACAAACTGGCCAAAAGAGATTGCTTCACAGCTTTTCACAAACATTGTGATGGGATATATCAATTGCATAAAATTCTTGAAACAATATGGAAAATGCTTTTTTTTAATGTTAAGATTTTTCTGGAAATTTTCTTTTTAAAAACTTATATTTCCAGGTGGCGCCTGTGGCTCAAAGGAGTAGAGGAGTAGGGCGCCAGCCCCATATACCAGAGGTGGAGGGTTCAAACGCAGCCCCAGCAAAAACCTGCAAAAAAGCATCCCAGAAAAACAAAAAATGTATTTCTTCCCTGAAGAAAAATTATAGAGAGAATATACAACAAAAATAAAATAATTTAACCTAGTATCATAGCAATAATAATACTATCCTTTAAAATAACAGAAATCTGTATCATAATGTTTTCTAAATATATACCAAGTATTTTTATAGGAATACTTACTTCCTACAGGAGTCTTTAAAATGATAGTTAAGTGCTTTTGTTTTTTTGTTTTTCAAAGTAATTTATTTTCAAGGTCTAAATATAATATTTTGTCATTTTAGATACAGGTATGATAGAAAGATGTAATGGTTTTAAATTCACCATAAAATGCTTTTCTACCACATTGAATGCTTCTTATCTTTGCTTTTAGGGTAGGAGCCACATAATTATGCAGCATCCAAGAGGTTGTTGTTTCATCAAGCATGAGTATTTTTACTTTCTAACTCCATCGACCACATCGTATAGAAGAAAATATTCAAAGAAATAATCTGCTAGGAAGCACCAAAATCTTAAATGCTAATATTGTTGAAATTCCTGATTCAATAAAAGAGGATGAAAGTACCCACTGGAGCTTTTAGAAAGTAGGTGTAATTGGGCGGTGCCTGTAGCTCAAAGGAGTAAGGTGCCAGCCCTATATAACAGAGGTGGCAGGTTCAAAAAAAAAAAAAAAGAAAGTAAGTGTAATTTTAATGGGCTATAGATTATATTCAAACAGAAAAATGGACATTGAATGTTAGAATAAGAAAGGTCAAAATGTTAATTAAAGCAGGTTTAGCTATGAAAAAATATTAAATAAAAGCAAAATGTGGACAGACGATCTTTGTTAATAAAGATTACATACAGATGTGAGAAAATTATTGAAATCTCAGGTGTGCTAAGTGCCATACTGCCATCCTGTTAATTTACATTTTGTATCATCCTACTATCATTTTCAAAAGTGATTACTCCATTAAACGTACATCAAAGATAACAAGGTTTGTTTGTAATCAATAAGTGACCTCAAGAGGCACTAATTTATTAACATATGCTTACATCTCATCAAGTTACTGTACCCTCTCATGATTGCCTAGTTTATAATAGTGATGCTGATATTAAAATTACCTACACAAGGAAAAGAGCAGAGAGAAGCTTAATTTCTTCATGAAGTCCTATGCAATCGCTTGATTACTGATTGTTCCATATCTGCAGCTTAAGAAGTAGGTCAATTGTTCTCACTTATACCTTTAGCTTTGTTTAAGCATAAGCACATATGCAAAAGGCTCTGAGGTTCTCTTTAGAATCAGAATCATTTAGCAACCAGCCCAACAATTCAACTAAACCAAATACTACATTTTTGTCATGGCGTGCTTCAATTAGGTAACTCACTGCACTGTTTAGGAAGTCCTCCAAGGAATCCAGAAATAATCATCTGTGCTCTGGATTGCCTCTACTATTGTTTGTCTTGGTATGTTTTTATTTAGGAAAGTTATAGTTTTTCCTTGCCTGATTAAAAAATATAAAAAGATTAAAAACTCTTAGGATTTAGATAAAAACGTACACAGGTGTAAATGAAAAGTCTTACATAATAATACAAAACCCCCAAATTTATAAATTAGGAACTACAGGAAATAACTTCTGTTCTTTAACCTCTCTATTTTCCTTTCACATTCAGGCTGTATTTGCACACGAATGCACACACACACACACACACACCTCTCCCAAATACACATTTGAAGCTTAGTTAAGAAATGTTATTTCCATTGTTTCAACAAAATTTTTTGAGCATTTACTATATGCCATATATTGTTCTCTAGGTACAGTCACTATAAAAAAAGTTTCTTTTAAATAATTACTGCTTATTTAATTAAATTGCTTCCTAGAATATGATTTTTCCAGACAACTCAAATGAGTGGACCCCATGTCTCTCCTCAACTCTACATCTACATAGCTTCCCAGACAAACAACATTTAGCCTTAAGCAAGTTTGAGTATATATTATCCCAAGGAAACATTCCACTTCAAGTTAAAAATATGTCAGCACCTAATTCTGAATCATACTAAAGCATTTCTGGGTCCTAGAACATCATAATATCATTTCTTAAAAGGCAGCTATACTCACCACTATACCACCAATGCCATAAAATCATCCTCATCATTCATGACCACATGTGGACAAAATGATGTTAGTGAAGTGTATGTTAGTGATGTACGTTTAATGGAGTAATCACTTTTGAAAATGATAGTAGGATGATACAAAATGTAAATTAACAGGATGGCAGTATGGCACTTAGCACACCTGAGATTTCAATAATTTTCTCACATCTGCATGTAATCCTCACATATGCACATCCCTTTCCACATTTGTCTCCCACCCCAACCTCTGCTAATCCTCACCAGCCTAAAGGTATCCAGGGCTCACAGATACTGCACAATCTCAGAAGCATCTCTTATTCTAGATCAAGTTCATGAACCAAACATTCCATTCTATCACCTCTTTGAAATAAAATGAGTGTTTACTGAAGGCCTGCTCTGTGTCAGGCCCAGCACCAGACCCACCCCCCACCCCCACCCCCGTGGGACATCTCCTCTGATGAACAACAGCCATCTTATCCCATAAACTAAGCCAATGTGTTAGTGGATACTACTGGGAAGATGGAAGACTTTTCACAGCAGTACATTACCTGTTAATAGGAGTTCCTTGGAGGTAGCACTTTAGCCTTCAAAATTGACTATAGTAGTTGAAATTTCAGGCCCAGGACAAGTCTACACTTAAAAGACATTTCAGATCTGGAATGGACATTCCAAACTACCAAACTCCTTCATGTACGGATGTGGAAATCGAAACTCAAAAGTGTGATGTGATTTGTATCTGGTTCCTTGAGAAACCACATTTAAGTTCTGGTTTTCCTGTACCTCAGACTTTTGAGTTTTCAATCTCTCAATTCAGGATAAACTACAGCTGGTTATCTCAATTATATATTTAGCAGACCTTGTGCTTCTAAAGCTGTGATCCTGATTCTGATGACAACCACCATCAGAGGAACTGTAGCACAAAGTAGTCGTAAATAGCATTCTTTTCTTTTCTACCAAACCTATTACTAAATCATTAACATATTTAAATAGGTCCCCAAGATTGATTGGGCCTGTCTCAGTGAAGCAAAACAACCTTGTAGGTCCCCTACAGAATAAGTTACTAGAACTTCTCCCTAATACAATGACATATAGTAAACACTAATGGTTGGGTTGGACCAACCAAGAGTTTAGTTTTAGAATCCGTAAAAAGACCTCACTATAGGATAAGTAGTCTCAGGGCTGCTATAACTGCTTAGGCTGCTCGGTTGAAATTCAAACATTTAACTGAAAGGCATAAAATAGCACCTGCACCTTGTCTGGTACAACTGCACTGGCTCTCCGGGTTCCCCCCCTGCTAGAAAGATGATTCTAGCATGTTGTCATATGAGGGCTGGAGAGAGATCAGTGGCAATTGTCACAGGCATCTAATACACATTTTTTTAATTGCTCAGAATGATCATTCTTACCCTCATTAGAATCTATGATTTTAAACAAAAAGTTCTTGGTATTCCAAAACTTATAAATTCTGAATAGTTTCTTTGTCTTGAAGGAAAGCAAAAGGAACAAAGCTATTTTATAGACAATCAGATGTTCTAAATGTTCAATTGATTGATTTCTACCAATCAAGAAAAATGAAAGAGAAAAAGAACTCGAAGGGAGAGGGGAAGAGGTAACAGGGAGACAGGACTTTTTTCCTCCAGTCTCTGGCATGAATAACGCAGTTTCCCTTTACACAAAGAGGGCAAGTTCAGTGGCTTCCTTCCTTTGTTGCATGAAGTGATTTTTCACGTTCAGCATTTCTTCATGATTTCTCCTTTTCTATCTTATGCCTTATTCAAACAACTGGGAATCTTCAAAGTTTGTCACTGGAAATTAAGCAAATGTTTTATCTAAAACTGAACATCTGTACATTTTGAAGGAACATGTCAATGAAGCAAAAAGGAAAAATTAACACAGTAAAGTATAATGTATATGTGATTTTACAAGCTACTGACAAAATCACAGTACAGACATAAAGAGCACATGGCCCCAGAGAATCTACACATTTAGTGACAGAACAAACTCCGGGGTCACTTCCCTAGACATTTTTAAGAAAAGGTTATATCATATTGCCTTAGTAACTGAAAGAATCACAAACAAATTAGACATTTTCAATGCATCACAACTAATAAGACTGTGAAAACTTTTCCTTATTAAACTAGGTTACCACTACCAATTTAAAGAGTATTTCTGATAGTTCAAATACTCTTTTTGGCCATGTAACACGTTTGCAAATCTTAAATGGTTTCACATTTCTCTAAAGTTGAGCCTAAACCGTAATAAGAGCATAACATGAATATTTAAGCAGCTTAGCTTTGATTTAAATATATTTGCTCAGGATATGCTGGCAGCAACCCAAAATGTAGTGTAATACCCTCAAAGCTGGCAATTCCAATCTCATTTTAAAAGGCAGATAATATGGGCTGGCAGCATTAAAGCAAATAAAGTCAATTAATTTTTTTTCTTAATTTGTGTCTTCTAGATTCAAATGGCTGGGAAGGAATAAATCTGAAGGTGAATAAAAAAAGAAATTACTAGGAAGGAAAAAGAAACAAAAAAAAAATTGGAAAATGTAAAGCTATTATTTCTTATTCGGATCTTAATAGCAGGTTACAGTTGAATAATAACATCATCTATTGCAGGTCACTGAAATGTAGGGAGGGAAATCCATTTTGAAAACTTTAATACGTAGAAAGTCAGTACATCATTTTCACAAGCAATATCCTAAACAGAAAGGATCGTTTTAGGACTATCATGTTATATAAAACCGTATTTTTATAGCAACTAAAACGTACAAACTCACTGTAAAAATGAAACTGCCATTTTCTTTCATTACCATTAATCACATGATTTGAATTTTGATCACTGATTGAAGCTGAGACTGGAAGGGAAGACATATTTCTGACCACATTCAAAGATTTTGCTACCCCTCTTTCGCATGTTTTGTTTTACTTTAGGTCCATAATTGGGGGTGGTGGTGTTGTTTTTCTTTTTGTAAGGAAGTAAAGCAATAAAGAAGCACATGGAAATGGAACCCTTATAATTTCTCTAATAAAAACAGTTTACATTACTTAGTTTTGCTTAAAGGCACTTCAATTTGTGATGCCCAGAAATGACTTAAGTGTTGAGCAAACATATCTTCCATGCTACCGTTGCCACCTGTACCAGTACAGATCAATTAAATAAAATGTCTTTGAGTGAGACCTCAAGCATTAGAATATATTTAAAGTTCCCCAGTGATTCTAATATGCAGCCACACTCAAGAACCCCTGTTTTAAGGTAAGTTATTTTTCAAATGTTATTAGGGTTGACGCTGTTGCCACATGAAGGACTCTAGTCTTTAATTAAATCAGGGCACCATACTATGCTGATTATCAATACGACAGCCGTGTTTCTTAAGGAAAGTGTTTGACATATGGAGGTCCATATGCTTCTCTTGAATACCCATATGCTCTGTTTCCATGTATGTTACGGAAAATACCATTGTAGCATTTGTATCACTTTCATAAGAACCGTGTCCTCTCTATTTTATGAACTGATTACGAGGAGGGTATCAAATATATGCACTACAATTTTAAATCAATAAAACTATCATTTCGTACCATAATTCATGGAAAACTGTTTACTAAGATAAAGTACTAGATATTAGTTTGGATACTAGTGAGTACACTTTTTTACACTTTAATAGATACAAATGTACTTTAATGTTGGATATTCAGAGGGCCTACATGGGAAGGGTGAAATAAAATAAAAACAAAATAAGTGGCACAGAATAAAGTTTCTAACTTTTTCGCTAAAAGAGTACTGAAAAGGCAACTGTCATTTGGAAGGGATACCCTCCAGCCGGTCACATGAAATACGCTATTTCACTGTTCTTAAAAAGTGAAAATGCTGGGAGTTAGTGGGTATGCCCCAATCAGAGATGAATAAAGGGGGCCTCATAAAAGTTAATCATTAGTTCAGGTTCACATAATAAATAAGTTAAAAAATAGGACAGAAATGCATATTTTACTCCATTTTTTTTTTTTTAACTATGCTATGCTATGTCCATAAAGGGGGCTTTTTTCTGGTTAACTTCCATAAGACAACAGAAGCAAATATATTGAAAGAAATTCCATAATGAATCCAGTTCCATTCAAGCAATTTATTGATTGCCTAATATTAGCAATAACTACATAGTGGCTATGCAAAATGTAGGAATGATAACAACGTAGCAACATCACACATGTAATAACAAAAATAAATCTCTGTCTCCCTTGCTTTCTTCCCCACCGTTTTTTCCTCCCTCCCTCTCACTTCCTTCTTTTCTTCTCTATTTTGACATTTTTTTCTTTCATTTTATTTCTTTTTGGAGTGGAGGAAATGGAAAGTTATTTTTTGCCACATTACATACAAAGTACACTAAAATATTATGATAGGGCTGGGCGCCCACAAATCAGTGGTTAGGGTGCCGGCCACATGCTCTGGGGTTGGTGGGTTCGAACCCGACCCGCACCTGCTAAATAGAGAAAAAAATAGCCGGGTGTTGTGGTAGGCACCTGTTGTCCTAGCAACTAGGGAGGCTGAGGCAAGAGAATCTTTTGAGCCCAAGAGTTTCAGGTCGCTGTGAGCTATGATGTCATAGCACTCTACCGAGGGTGACAAAGTAAGACCCTGTCTCAATAAAAAGAAAATAAATAAATAAATAATAAAGTATTATGATAAAAATGTTGAATTAAATTATGCAGACAATGAGAAAAACCGAGTAGTTGCTGCCAATCTCACAGAGACTAGCTAAATTCTCAAGTGTCCATCAGACCTTAAGCCAGCTGGGGTCTGTACTAGAAGTTCTAAATATGATCCTGAAATTGTCGGGGGCCTAGAATCATACCCTTGATGAGGTCTTTAGACTTCAGAATTTCTGGTATATTGGCTTTCAATCTGTCCCATTTCTCTAAGTAATCAGTAACTTAACCACAAAGAGGACAAATGTTAAAATAACACATTACCACAGTATAATAGGATCCATTCCCCTAAATTATTGCAAATTCATTTAAATACTCTATGGTATCTTTTGTCTTCCTGGCATTCACCTTCTAAATCTATCATTCCTAGATCTACAAAATTTCAAGCCATTTGGATGTGATATATGATTTGTGATTTCTAAGATTTCTCCTGCTATCCACACTGGAAGCAGCCTTTAGGGAACTCTCCCTCACTACCAGGGTGGTTTAATAGACTCAATAATATTTTGGACTCTATTAGTACAAAAGAATAAATTTACCAGAAAAAGTTATAAAAACAGAGAGTGAAAAATTCTTTCTTTAGAAAGAAGTCATGATATACTCTTAATTTTCTGCAGCTGTCCACGAATTTGAGAATTTTCTCATTTTCTAACTTTCTTCTCAAGTTTTATCTTTGTATTATTAATATTAGTCTGGTACTTCAGGAAAATCACAAAGACTCCCTATCAGATATTTTTTCCCTCATATGTTAAAATATTATTAAAGTCTTCTGAAGTATCTGGAAGGAATTATTTGATTAACAAATATATTCAAAATACGCTACCACTGGCACTAAGTTATATAAATTTTCAAACTAAAATACTGTAAAACCCACTCAGCATAAGTAATTTAACTAAAAAAGCTGCTTTTTCATGGATTAATTACAGTTTGCAAAAAGATTTTGATTAATTCTAATATTGATTAAAATCATTTATTCTAAATCTAAATAATAATGTTGATCAATAACATAATTACTTAAAATTTCTGGCTTTCACATTGTTGGTATGCCAAACATCCAGATTAAAAAACAAAACAAATCAAAAAACCCAGAAATTCAGCCACCCAAAGAGCTCAAAATATTTGAATATGGATATGATATTGGGAAAATATTTAAATATATATTCAACCTTTTCATGGCACAAGTCTTGAGGAAAAAATTAAGATATTTTGAATATTTTATATATAAATCTATATATATGTGTATGTGCTTAGTACATAATTCCAAATTTATTATGAAGAATTTATAGTAAATTCCAACATTTACCATATTGTCATAAATGCATTTTTGTACGACTGAATACAAATCTATCACTTAGAACCAGCAGAATATGTCAACCCTCTCACAAACATAACAGAATCAAGACCCCTTTGCCTTGCTGAAGCAAATCCAACTTCTCTCTGTATCAGAAAGTATGCATTTCAGGCACTCACCAGAATGTTTACCCTTAAACTGATTAGTTTTCAACTTTGTCAAAGGTGCACCTAAAACAGTTGACAAGTCAAAAAGTCAGATCAGCTACCTTGAGATTGATAATTAGCATTATATTGTCAAGATTATTTGCATTAATCTCACAAAAACCATATTGCATTTTAATATTAAGTCCTTTCATTATTAAAGGGAAAATGTGGAAATAACCAAAACTGTTCTAAAAAAGCCATTAGGAAGGCCATGGGCCACTCCATTGTTACTGTTTGTTATGTAAACATGTATATTCACACACATACACACACAAGGTGTCTTCACTTATCAAGTTATTATTGATGGATTTCAGGACATGCTACCTGAAAAACAGCTCCTTGGCATTTGAGAAAACCACAGAAACAGGAAGGTCTCTCTGACCTTCGCCTGCCTTTCTGCTCTGAAGCAGGTCATAACAAGTGCAAGGAGTCCTCTGATCTTCCCCTGAAAAAAGTCATAAGACCTGCATGTGAGCAGTGCCCAACCTGCACCTGGAAGAAAAGGACATTCTTATCTCTGAAGACGCACAGACACAGAGAAGACTCGGAGCAGGCCTTGCTAGTTCCCCTACATCGTTGTCATTAGTTCACACCCCTTCTGTGCAGTCAGACTTCTCCACAACTATCCACTTCTTCATCACACCTAAGCACAAAAGTACACACATTTACCTGTTTCTTTAGGTCTTCATTTCTTAAGGCTTTTATGTCATATGAAATTTATATTAAGTAAATGTGTATGCTTCCTCTTTGTCTTTTGTTACAGGCACCTTAGCCATGAATGTAGCAATGAGTAAGAAAAGATATTTCTTCTTCTCTACATTTTATAAACATGCTACTAAGTGTTTCACATTGTCCTGCCTTCTAGGAAGTCTAGAGCTAAATTGTGTTTTGTGTTGATTTTAATTATAAAGTAATACATTTGTTCTTTTTAAAAATGAAAAGGAAAGAGTAATACGAAATAAAAGGTGGAAAAAATCACTTTATATTCTTATGAATAAAAAACATATGTGTTGATACTTTGGTAGTTAAATATATTTTATTTTTGCTCCTGGCTTTCATTTGACTATGAGTAAGATTAAAAGTATGATGGTAAATCAATGCTATTTTTGTTTCCAAAGAAAATTTATGCTTTTGGCATGTGAATTATCTCTTTCCATGCCCTTTATCAATTTTCCTACTTAAAGATTTTCCTTATCTTTAAGAATGCTATATATAAGGATGGTAACTGGTGTATTTTTTCCAATATAGTCTTCACTTGCTTTTTTTCATTTGTGGCATTCACATAGCTCATGAACAATAATGTAATAAGCTAGATTCCTTTCCCTTACTTCATGGATTTTTCTAAAACTCAGAGCCTCCTGAAATTATAAAAAGCTTTCCAGCCATCCTCACCTAGCCAAAGTCCAGGTTATTAAATTCTAATATGTGTTTGCTTTTTTAAATGAGAGTGTATTTGGAGGAAGGACAGTATTGTGCCTGCTCCCTTTTCTCAGGCTGTATCCGAGACTTCTTGCCAATCTTTCTGTTTCTGCCTATAGAATCCACTTCAAAATGGTTCTTAAAACAGAAAAGTAGGGTTTATTAAAATTGCATAAATATAGATGTATAAATATATGTTGAAAGAGTAATATAATAATATATAAACATTGTGCTGAACCATATGATTATATAATAAGGAAACTGGGGCCCAGAGAAATAGTGATTTCCACATAATCACTTTATATAGGCCTTTAGTACAAATTTGGGGAAATGGCTGGTTACACAGTGTTGATTAAATAAACGTAGCTGATAGTTCTTTTACCATAAATAACTTCTTGTACGGTGTTGCAGCTATCGGGCTTAAGTTTTCTTATAAAATATATTTATCAGTTTATTTTGGTGCATAGATACATGGACAATTTAATGTTTAAAATCAAAAGTATGTTTGACAGATATCTTAAGCATATATATATATATATATGAAATAAAATCAAAAGTATGTTTGACAGATATCGTAAGCATATATATATATATATATATATGAAATAGATCATTATCCAAACTCTTGTTAAGAAATTTGATGGCTACACCCTAACTTCTGTAAAATTACAAGAATTTGCGGCAGAGTTAGTCAGGCACCACTCCTTTGGGTCCACAGCACACACCAGCAGAATCTGTTGGCCCATTACAAAAGAGAAAGGCAAGAGAGAATAACTAGGGCAATGGAAGGATGAAAGAAAATTGGTGGAAGATCAAAGGGACAATAGATACTGAAGTGGCTGCAAGTACACTTTTGAAAAGGCCGTCCCTGCAGTGCAGCTAAACACTTAAGCAGACAAGCCAGAACGAATAAGATGTACAGTGCATCTGAGAAGGACCAGGACACAAAGCCTCAGGGGAGGAGGTAAATGAGAAGTTCATTACAGGAGTGGGAGTAAGATGCAGTGTTCACAGAACGTTTGCTGAGTTAGAGTTCTAAGAAATGGCATCTATTCAAAAAATGAGAGTATAATCACAATGACAGCTAGTTCAGAGACAAACACCACTGGGTTTTAGGAGGTGAAAACAATGGCAGACCAGGGTCATCAAGGGTCATTAAGATGAATATGAAGTCTCCAAATACCCGGGCAATGGAATGCCATTGAGGAAGACTGAACCAAATCCTCACACTGAGGAAGAAGATGGTAAGAGAATGGAGATTAGGGAGAATGCAGACTGCCTCTCGGTCCCAAGGTTTCCAGGGAATTGATGGAGGGGCAGCCAATATAGGAAAGGAATTCCAATGGTCACATTTTGGGTAACATAGGAGAAGGAGGAAGAAACAACTGAAAAAAAGCTCCAGTCTCAGATTAGTTTATTCCAAATAGAATGAGACATACATACAGCAAATCAGAGGCAACTGATAAAGAGCAGGAGAGGCCGAGAGGCCCTGAGGGCCTGCAGGGCAGACCCTGCAACAGGTAAAAAACAAGAGATGCAGTGGTAAAGCAGAGACTCGCTGGTGGGAAAATGCTCCCGGTTCAGTCCTGAGACGGAGCAGTGAGTGGAATGAAGTAGACAGCAGTGAATGGTGAGTGTGCAGGGCCATCGCCCTGTGGGTCAAGTAGGTGCCTTTTTTGTTAACCTGAAAAAGTATAAATTTTCAATAAGAAAGGAGGGTCACGATTCCCAAACGGAAAATTATTACAGATGACTACAAATTGTATCGTCTGATCAGAAAATGCAAGGAAGGTAAACATTGCGTGTAAATTGAAGCAATTTTGTGAATCTGGATCATTACTCCTTCAAAAGAAGACAGAGCCCAACACCTACCATAGACTATTATAAAACAACATTTTCATTCCTAATACAGAAACGTTAATACATTTGCAGTCCTTTAAAAAAGACTTTACCTCTTTTATGTTTACATGGATGGAGCTAGAAAATATTCTTCTTAGTAAAGTATCTCAAGAATGGAAAAAAAAGTACCCAATGTACTCAGCCCTACTATGAAACTAATTTAGGGCTTTTACATGAATGCTGTAACCCAGTTACAACTTAAGAATAGGGGAAAGGGGGAAAGGGAGGGGAGGGTGGGAGGTGGTGGGTAGAGGGAGGAGGATAGGTGGGATTACACCTGCGGTGCATCTTACAAGGGCATATGTGAAACTTAGTAAATGTAGAATGCAAATGTCTTAGCACAATAACTAAAAAAACGCCAGGAAGGCTTGTTAACCAGTGTGATGAAAATGTGTCAAACAGTCTATGAAGCTAGTGTATGGTGCCCCATGAGCATATCAATGTACACAGCTATGATTTAATAAAAAAAATAAATTAAAAAAATAAAAATAAAAAACATACTGTCACATTGCCAAGGCTTAGACATGAAACATTTTGACCAAATTGAATATATTACTTATACATAAGCCTAAATATTCTAAATTATTAAAGTAACAATTATATGAATAAATATACAAATAACTTCCATCCTGACTATATTTCAGCATATAGGAAATGCTCTACCTTGAAAAGAAGGAAAAGTGATTAAGAATAAATATAATTTTAAGATCGAGATATGGCAAATTATATTTACTACAACACGAATGTTTTTAGACACTAATCATATTTCTAGAATAAATAATCACTAAATGATGAAACTGTTTCCTATCTTTAGTTTGGAATCTTCCAAGTAGATGTGCATATGAAAAAAATCTGTCCTACTAAGTTTCAGAAATAATTTTCTTTAATACATAATAACAGTAATTTTTAAAATGAGTTCTTAAAAATATTTCCTAGCATCTAAAATTAAATTAGGCCACTTCAGCTTTATTGTTCCTTCCAAAGATACAGTTGAACAAAACTGAATTCCCTGATTACAACTCAGAAACCTGTATCCACTTATTTTCCCTGAGGAATCATTACAACACAACCACAAATCGTTTATTTTGATGTTTACTGTATTCTCCTTTTTCCATCAAACACTGGATTTTTTTAGTGCTTTTCTATATGACAGTATTCCTTTATGCAAACTGAAATTAAATTATTTAGCATTTGAGATACATATTTTCTATATTTAGGTACATTTTCATATTTACTTTTTCTCACGTGAGCTGTTTGCTTTTTACAGTTTTTGGCTGGGGCTGGGTTTGAACCTGCCACCTCCGGTATATGGGCCAGCACCCCTACTCCTTTGAGCCACAGGCGCCGCCCAAGCTGTTTGCTTTTTAAAAAGAAAAAGCAATACTGTATGTTATTCACTTTTTTACCTGCACATACAGTGTTATTAGCTCCCTCACATGCCTTTTCTTAGAGATCCCTTTCATGCATTGTATATTTAGAAATAGGCCTTGGCCAAACTCAAGGTGATCACTATATGATACATTCTATCACATCAAGAAGAGTGATGGAAGTGAAATGGTATAATGCAAAAAATGTAACAGTAAAATTAAAAATATTTACACGCAATTCTACTGTACACATTCCAAGAAAAGAAACAACAGAACTGAAAAAATGTTTTGTGTCCTTTCTTTGCTGGTTCTCTCATAATGTGCTAACATAAGAAATGGTAACTATATGGCTGATTCAAAGAAAACTGAGAAAACAATCCAGACAGGGACAAAACACCACTCTCAGACCAAAGCTGACCACCACCTACTTTTGCCAATAAAGTTACATTGAATCTCAGTAGTGCCCATTCATTTATATTTTTTCTATGGCTGCTTTCATGCTGTGTAGTTGAGTAGTGGACACAGAAACCATGTCTACAAAGCGGAAAATATTTATCATCTTTTCCATAACATAAAAAGCTTGCCAGCTCCAGGTCCAAATCCAAGGAGGCTCTCCATTAACCTGTCCCTCCATCACTCATTATGTCTCATACTTCCTTCCAAACCCTATGTCAGGATATAGAAGACTTAAGTTTCTGGTATATCTTTCAACAAGTCTGCTGGCATGTCAGGCGAGCATCAAGCTTCCAGACATAAACATGGCCAGCGTTGCATTTCATGCTCTCCTGTCCTGCCATCCAGCAAACCTTGGATTCTCAGCCAATTTCTTCCTTCTTTAACCATCTCCACTCATTCTTATCCTTTGAAGTTTTCTCTCTCCCAATAATTGGAAAAACCTTGCCTTTCTCACTCTTTTCATGTATCTCCCAAAAGACCAAATGTATGGATCTTTTCACTGTCAGAAGTTTCTCAGACCATTTTCTTGTACTCTGCAGCTTCATCAACATAATAAGGCCATATACTACTTACTCCATTAACCTTTGTCCAGACCTTAAAGCCAATCAAGGTTATTGATGTTCAACTGCCTCAAGTGGGTAAATCATCTCCTAAGCTATATAATACCATGTTCTGGGGAGCACAGGCATTATCCAGTGTTAAGATAAAAACAAAATGAAACAAACAAAAACCTGCTCCCTCACTGGAGGCATGAAAAACAACTTGAGATCTTCTAGAAAAATAGGAAATCATAACTGCTTATTTTTCTTCTTAATACTGTAGTATTAAGGGCCTATCTTCTCAAAAAGAGAAATACTGTGATGATGGGACAGATTAACTGGACTGCTCACAAAGTATCACACAGTGGAGATGACATGTGTGGTCTGCAGTCCCGCTTCCCAGGACTGGCACATGGCCTGTTAAGAACTGGGCTGCACAGCAGGAGGTGAGCAGCAGGCAGGTGAGATCCACCTGCATTTCCAGCCACGCCCCATCTCACATCACTGCCTGAGCTCTACCCCTGTTAGATAAGGAGCAGCCTCAATGTTCACAGGAGCAAGGGACCCTACTGTTGCCTCCTCCTTATGAGAATCTAATATCCCCACCACCACACTGGTGTCCGTGGAAAAATTGTCTCTCGGGTGGCGCCTGTGGCTCAAAGGAGTAGGGCGCCAGCCCCATATACTGGAGGTGGCGGGTTCAAACCCGGCCCCAGCAAAAAACTGAAAAAAAAAAAAAAAAAAAAAAAAAAAAAATTGTCTGTCATGAAACTGGTTCCTGGTGCAAAAAAAGTTGGGGATCTCTGTGAATAGTGACAAGAAATATCCTTCAGGAAAGGGCTGAGCTGGGGAGGAACACAAATGTCTTAAAGCCTGCAAGATAGGAAATATAAGCTCTCTCCCCTCTGCAAATCTTCAGCAAACAGTAAAATGAAACAAAGCAAAATACCCACAGAACAAAGCAAAACAAAAAGCACTTCTTTCTTGCAGAATCTGGTGGCAAGGAGGGTAAGTCATGAGGTCTGAGTCTGCTGAAGACTGGGTCCTAAAGCCCCTTGCATATTTAGGAGGGAAACAGACACATGTAAGGAAGACACTGCTCTAGGCCTTCAAATAAAAGTATGAGTACACGTCTCAATATGTTTGGGGGCAGAAAAGGGTCTCCAGTTCAAATCTGATCACCAAATTCAAATTTTTTACTGAAAAATACAGCTGTTGGACAATCTGCATGGGTGCAGGTTGCATTGCATAGGCAGAAAGCCACACAGCTTTAGTTTCTCAGTCCTGTTCCTTCCAACTGGGTGTGCTAATCTCTCTCAAGCAATTTTCCTTCAAAGCTGATCAGTCTGAGAATTAACTGATTAATGAAATAACTGTGCAAGAACTTGTCCTAGGGTTCTTTAGATCTAAACCACTGGGTAAAAAAAAAAAAAAAAGAGGCTTGAGTGCCTCTGCGGGACTATCTTAATTACCGATTACCTCAACTCACTGAGCTGAATTACAACTTTGTCCTTTTTCTTCATAAAATCTACTATTTCCCTACAGTTTTTTTTTAATATCAATTGTCCCATGTCAAATGAGATTGGCCCATGCTTTGTCTTCTACCTAATTCTGTTAAATTTTTCTTTAATTTTACCTTGATTATTTCCTAGTGTTTCAATTATTTTACTAGATTCATTTTTAAACACTTTTCCACTAAAATATCATTTTTCTTTGTTACTCCATTTTTCCTACAACTGCATATGTCTGATAAATACTTATATGTATTTCTGGAAATTCTATATTATTTCTTTTACAGCACTTATTTGTTTTATCTCATGAGAAGTTTTACAATCTCACTGAAGTGGTCATCTGCCTATAGGAACATTATTGCCATAGCTGTAGTTTTTAAATCCAGATTCCCATTCACTGTCATGAAACAGATAAATATTCCTTCAGGAATCTTGTTACAAGTCTTCTTTTCACCATATTCTCTTTAAGACAAAACATTTTTCTCCCTTCAGTTGTACTTAAATACGGAGGCACTGTATAACTCGAAGTTCTAGACCTGATGTCCATTTTAACATATTAACATACAAGAGAAAAGGTAACTGCTTGTTACCTACATATTGTACAGGTATTTTCTTGATTTTATTCAAACTATTATTTTAATTGTGTTTCAATGTTTTAAATAATGCCCAACATACACATTTACATGCATAGTGATGATTTTCCCTAAGGAAGCTGAAGAAAATAGAAAACTTACTGTACAATGGAAAATACCATTTGAGTCAGAAAATATTGGGTTTAAAAGAATGGTACAGGCGATTGCACTAATATACACAGCTATGATTTAACAATTAAAAAAATAAGATAAAATAAAATTAAAATTAAAAAAAAATGCCTATTTGTGTGAATTGGGTAACTTAGCTTTAAAAATTAAATTTTTGTCTAAAAGATAAGATTGGGCATAACTTTCCTATGGGATAAATGAGATAATATATATGCAAAGAAGCGGACAAAGCACTTCATGGCTGCTGCAACTGTGCCTGCTCTGTAAGGCTGGAGACAGACTTTAAGACACTCTGTATGCACACATTGTCACTCTGACTCACGGGTATCCAGTGAAACCACCCCTGCTTCCTAGGACAAAATTAACTGAGCAAGGGATCAGTGACCAAACTATAGGCCAGGGGTGGCGAACACGCGGCTCTGGAGCCGCATGCGGCTCCCGGCCAAAATGAATGTGGCTCTTTGCCTCTTATCATTATTTTGTATACTGTGGCTCTTTGCCAAGTTTGGATTTTGTTATGCTGCTTCTGAGGAGGGACCTCTGAGGAGAGATCTCTGAGC